>JAQFVV010013645.1:0-88460 GCA_028023455.1 Epiperipatus broadwayi | reverse complement strand
ACAGCAAAACTCTCCATATAGTAGTGCCATCTCTGTGCTAACAAGAGCAATCAATGGATACCAGAAGGCTTGTGCATAAAATCCCTATCTAGTGCCTACTCATCCAATCTTCCCCAGACTAGTTTCTGGCTTGTGGCCTTCATCAGTGAGGAGCCTTGGATCTGAGAGCACTGCACCTAGATCTTAGGATCTAATGCAACCCTCCAGCACCCACCTTTTAACTCTATTTAACTACAAAACTATGAGAATGAAATTGAAAACACTATTAATATTTTCAATCCAAGCTCAATAGCTTATGTAGTCATATGGGTCTGAACTCAATTCAGTACCCATACATTTTGGTGTCTTTGGCACAAGCCTTCTGGCATCCATTGATTGCTCTTGTTAGCACAAGATGGCACTACTATATGGAGAGTTTTGCTGTATTTTGAATTGTTTATAACAATTATTGTGCTAGTATGAGATAGTGATCATGTGATGTTGTGGTTTAAAACCTATAAAATTATTTGCAAAATTCTATTTTCTCTGTATTAAATAAGTCTGCATTAATATTTTATAAAATGCAACTTTATTCCTTATTGCTGCTTTCTTAATATAGATTTAATTGCATCAGATCAAGTTTATTGTTCATAAATAATTTAAAAAAAAAAAAAAAATACTGTATTTTTCACTACAAATGCTCTGTTTCTATGAGATTTTTAATAATAATTAGTTCTTTTTTATAAGGGTGGTCAGATGGAAAAAAAATTAGTGCTTTATTAACAGATATAGATCCAGGAAACTTTAATAAATTGCATCATAAAAGATTTTCAATATAAATAATATAAGGACATTTATCAGATTTGTTCATGTTTATAGTTGCTTATTATTAATATCAAAGGTTGTTAGGTGCTTCTAAAAGCTTATATCTGCTTTCTTCAAAATTGTTGGGATCACGAAGGGATGATGCAAAAATCCTGATAATCAAAAACATCAGCTTGGATGATATTCGATTACCAAGACAGTTGGCAAATATATTCTGCCTAAAACATTTTATGGCTTTGATATTAATAAACCACTTACATGCAAATAAAGGCAAAAAATATGATTGCATACATGTGTAATGTAGCATTTTGTAGTTATCTAAAAGTACAAAGTCATTATAATGTTATACAGATTATTAGAAAAAGAGTTAATTAAATTCTCCTGGTAGAGAAAGAATGTCTTAGTACATACTCTCTTTTTTTAATATTTTTATATCTTTTGATTAAAAGAAAGAAAAGAAAAATATCTTATAATTGTAATAAAAAGAAATTAAAATAGAATAAAATATTGCTCTTTTTTTTTCTCATATGTCATAGGGCCAGGATACGAACCCACAACCGTCTGAAACCAACTACTTGCTTGCAAGGCGGATACGATGACCTCTCGGCTAACAATGCTTGATTGTAAAAGAAAACATAGCAAAATTATTAGAGTTAAAAATTTAGGTTTAGTTATTAAAATTAATAATTGCTTATTATTTGTTTTGAAACAAATTCAAATTTATGAAGGTAATTTTTTTTTTCTTTTGTTTCCTTTTCTCTATCTGATCTTTGATTTAATTTCGAAAAAATAAAATTGCATTATTTATCAAAAAACATAATTAAAGATAATTTAAAATAGATAAAATCAGTTTGGAGGGAATCAGCTTAAAAGTATTCCATAACATGTTTTTTTGAATGGGATGATAGTTATCTATAAAGGGGCAATAATAATTAATTAGAATATAATGTATTTTGCTAGCAGAGTGACCCAAGCTTTCTATCATCTGACATGAAGTTGTGAACTTTCAAATAAAAGTAAATAATTATACAATGATGAAGCAAACTAAGTATTTATACTGCTATAATATGCATTGCTAGGCGCTTATTCCCAGGCATTCATTTCCCTTATGTGATTCCATATAAGAGGAAAGTGTAAAAAATATAGGCCTAGTCTGAAACAAAAATCATACTCGTTATCATTTGAAAATATGTGCATTGTCCATATTGGAATAATAGTTGCTTATTTCCTTCAAAATTCTGCATACTGATAGATTATGAAAGAAGAAAACATGCTGATGCTGACCAGCACGAAATCAGAAAAACTATGGATAAATATATTAAACATTTGTTTGTCATCTGGAACAAAAAAAAATTAAGAAGAAATAGACTTAGTTAAGAACAAATATAATTAACCAGATGTTTTCCAGAATAAAAGAAAAAAAAATAAGGATAAAATATAATTAGTCATGTGTAAATTGCTTTCAAGCAATTTTGATAATTAAAAAGTTTCACTACCCAAAAACTTGTTATATCCATTTTATCTATATATCTCATATGGCAATTTTTTTAATGTCAAAATTTTCATGACTTATAATTACATTTAGGACTAATTTACTTTACTTAAAATATATTATATGTTTATTTGTATAATTATATTCTATTAAGAATAATACTGTCTACAATTAATTTTTTAAAATGGAATTTTATTTAATTACTAAATTTCTTTTTGATATGTTATAATTAAAACATTGGTCAGGCATATGAAAAAAGAGAAGAATAAAAAATATTTTAGTTTATAGTCATAATTAAAGAGTGTAATGGTAGTTATTAAGTAATAATTACATAGTAGCAAAATAATTTATTTATTATGCTTTATTTTCCATTTCGAAAAAGTTTACTTATTTAAGGAAAACATATTAATGCCTGTAAAGTGTTGCTAGTGCATCAAATAAAATATTGTTGACTTTTAAAACTTTGGCCCTATTTAATGTTGATTTTAGTATTTCATCAATTCAATAAGAAATAATAAATTAAACAGTGCAATACCATGGTTAAGTTTTTTTTTATCCCAACTATTACCCGGTTCTGATGGAATTACCATATTACGAAAGAATGTTTGACATCAAGTTCCTATTGTTGTTGTGAGAGGTATAAACTCAAATAAGTAAAATGCCTAGAGAGCTCAGATTTCTTAGACTATATTCTGTTTACAAAAATTAATACATTGCTATGACTATCAGTAGAGGCATATATATATATATAAGTTTAAAAATAATTGAAATTCAGTTAAAGCTGTTGAGGATTACTATGTAATCGAAAGCGCTTTGAAATGATTTAAACTATAATATTGCATTTACCATTAATTATTTATGTTATATATATATATATATATATATATATATATATATATATATATATATATATATATATATATATATATATATATATGAAATATAATGAGCAGGAAGTATTACTGTTGCTTGGATAGCATTACTTAGCAATAGATTTATAAACAGGTAAGGTCCTTTAGTATGCTCATTTCACTTTTTGATTGGAGTTCAAAAACAACTCCCATTACAGTGTATATAAATATAAACACAATTTTAACTTATAGTTTATACATCAATTATTTATTTTATTATTTTTTTTACTGGCTTTCATAATAAAGGAACATTTAACTGTACATGCATTTAATTATTTTGGGTCATTAAATATAGATATTTTTACTTTCAAAAGGATTTTATTGCATATAACAAGAAAAAGGTTACATTTATAACTATTTTACCATATGCATTTAAATTGAAATTAATATAAACAAATTAAAAATTGTAATTTGGGGGGGGGGGGGCAAAAACAAAGGATATGCATGTGGTTTACAAATTTTACTTTACATTTTTCTATATTCACATACAATCAGTTTTATACACTGACAAGGCTCTTAGTTCTCTCTTTAATTAGTCTATTTTTATGCTATAATTTTGAGCATTGTTGCAATATGGACCAAGTGGCTGTGTACATCTCTAGGAATATATTTTTTTCATCCCTTCAGTGGAGTAGTTCCATTTTGTTCCAGAATGTATTGGATGTTTTGTTTTTTTTGGATTATTGTTATTATACATGAAGGAGCATCTTGTACACCATAGTGAGAATAAAGTAAAAGTACTTGCTCCAATATGTGAGTAGCTACTTTTAAAAAATGATTGTAAAAGTGTTTGAATGTCATAATTTCTTTGTTTGTACAATGATGTTATGGATGAGCAAATATTATCAAACACAAGGCAAATGAAAAGAAAATGTTATTGTGTCTGTCTCTCTATTGCATAATTAGCATATGTCTTTTTGTATTTATGTAATGCCTTCTATATCAGTAAAAATGTAATGTTGGTAGTGCTTCAAGATTTAATTTTAGTAGAAAATCATAATATTTGGATTCTAATGATCAGAATTTGAATATTTGGGTTAGCTGTCTATTGTTAATGTTTAGAATTGGTCTTTTATCATTTAAGTGAGAGCAAATTATCTGGTATATATCCCAATATTTAAATTTATCTTGAGGTGGTGAATAAGTAAAATTTGGATTGTCGAGAATTAATGTAAGCTAGATTTTTCAGTATCCATTGATAGTGTTTTTTAAGAGTACCCCAACAAATATAGATATTTTTAATTGCTGTTTTATATATAGCTTTAAAATTTTTATTTTTGTTTAACTATATTTGAGGAAGCAGTTGAAATACTTTATCTATAATATTTTATGCTCATCTAATATAATTATTAGATTTATTTATTTTTAAATTTAAAATTATAATTCTGTGCCTGAAGTTGTTGATATAGTTTATGTTGTGAGGTTGACACTTATCTTCAAACATAATGAACTCACTGAGTAATAAAATCCCTTTGAGCTGCTAATTAGTTAATGTAGGAGTCGTAACTTGAAAATTATTATTCTTATATTTATATTTGTTATACCTTTAATATGTTTTGTTCAATTATTTTTATCTTACTATAATATTATATTCTTTGATTATAATTGATTAACTTGCCATTTTATGACCTTTTTTTAAAACTGTAATTTATTTTTATAAATCATGTTTAAACAGAATTCATTTACAAAATTTATGTTGTATTTATATATTTTTTATTTGTAGTTTTATTACATCTATCTATCTATTTATCTATCTGTCTGTCTGTCTATCTGTCTATCCATCTATCTATCTGTCTGTCTGTCTGTCTGTCTATCTAATAATTTGGCTATAATGTTGGTGAAAGAAAAAGATTTTTTATATTTATTATTAAGTGTCTGCAGAGTGTCCTTTTGATGTGGAACATCAGATTCATAGCACCCATGGGTATACTGTGGTATTTATTAATTGAATGCCAGTTCTTTAACTTAAATATTTAAATATTCCACTTACTTGACAGTTGGATGCTATTTTCTTTTTATTAATGATGAGGTTGTTATTAGTAATAAACCATACCTCTTTTCTTTTTCTTTTTCTGGCATACCACTCTGCGCAAACAATATTGCTGTTCTTTGGGTCAGAGTTGTGGCAGGATTTTTAGTCATGGTTACAAAAAATTATTTTTATTCCATGTTATTTTTTGTGCACTTGTAAAGATATTTATGTTGAAAGACTCTTGTGTTAATATCTGTTATTGATTTCCCATAATACATGCAGAATCTGGGGTGTTGCTGATTTAATTTTGTAAATGATCTACAGTGTTTTATCTGGCTATAGTCAATCTTTGGTGTTGGTTAGTAATCTATTAACAACAGGAAAGGGTATTTTTACACCTAAAAACACAGTTTAAAAATAAATAATTTAAGAACCCAAAAAGGCATTAAAAACAAGGCATGAAGAAAAAGAAGAATGTTAAATAACTAATAAATACCAAATACAAGCAGTAGAGTGGTATCCCTACAACTAAGCATTAAATATAACAAAAAAACTAAAATTCCTCACACATAAACAAGAAAACCAAATAAATTCTAATCATAGAAAATGCTGTATTAATCTGTAAAACATTCAAATTCTGACAAAAAATAAGAACAATGTTAAAATATAATTGAAAGTTTGAAGGGGGCACATGGAAAAAATTCACATTTAGAAATAATACCAAACTTCAAATCCAAATATGAAAATGTACCAAATTCAAAAAATGTTATTAAACAAACATTATGATAAACTTAAAAACAAAACATGGAGTAAAAGCATAAGCAATTGCAAACAATATATGCAAGAAAATAATATAGTATGTTTAAAGGAAGATAAAGGCAACCAATTCATGCTAATTAAAATTCGCATTACATGCAAAAACAATAATGCAAATTAAAAAATCAAACTTGGAATACGTCAAAACATACAATATTAAGAACATGAATGGCACATTTATAATGATCATATTAAGAAAACATTGCAACAAGACATTAAATAAAGTCAAATATTTAAAATTGTACCCATCTGCTGCAATCCCACCTCATATATTCATGAACATTTAACTTCATAAAGAAAATCATCCTCTATGTTTAATGATCAGATTTTGGTGGAGCATATGAGTATAATGCCACAAAAATTACAGCCAGGTGGTTAACAGTGCACATTAGATTTATAAAAAATTACAATAAAATCTTTCTTTGAATTGGTACAGTCCATCAAACCAGCACAGATTAAATAAAACAATAGATTAGCATCATTGGATAATTACGCAATTACACAGTTTAGTCTTGTGAAGGCAGTCTGTAGATGTTGTACAAAAATCACTGCTGAGATCAGAATATAACCCTCAAAAATATGATTTCACAATAGATGTGCTTAAATGGATCAACAAATATATCACTGCAAAATATAATTAAATGGTCTGTGGGTCTATATATAAGCAGTATTGTATGCAATCTAACACCCTTTGATGTGAAATTATTATTTCTAACTTTATAGAGAAAGACCCTTATATTATAGATATATTATGTGGTTGACATTCTAATATGCACCCCTTAATAAACAATTGTATAACTACAGAATTATTTGGACAAAAAATAGTCCTAACATGGATGGTAAAACAAGAAAACATCCATCAAGGTCCAAAATTTTTAGATTTATTAATCCAAATGAAATAAAATTCACTAAGATTATAAAATGTTTATAAAGCCACAAAATTACAGGTTGATATTTTAAGAATTGATTGTTATCAAAAATAATGATAAATTTGGCTAAATTGTTAACAATTATTGACATCATTTTGTTTTCCATTTATAATCATGTTTTTAAAGCTGAAACACTCATCTTAAATTCTAATTAGTAATATTATATAAAAGTGTTCAGCTTGAAAATGATCATGATAAAGTCAGACAATAAACTTTAACAAATATTTTTTAAATATTAATACAAAATAGATAAACTTAAATTTCTTTCCACTTCTCATTATTTGCATTGATTAATTATATACATATAATACACCATATAATCCTTAATTAATACTTTGCAATACAGTTTTAACATATGATTTATTTCTTTTTGCTTACAGTTTCAACTGCCCTGCAGTCATCATCAGAACTACAACATATAAACATTTACAATTAATATGTAACCATATATATATATATATATATATATATATATATATATATACTGATATACACATATAGATATATTAATATATATATATATATATTGAGATGTTCTGTGGAAAAAAAGATTAAAAGAGCATCAATTATTATATAATCGGATTAAAAATAATGTAAATAGTTATTATCTGTTATTAATGTATTAATACAGCTTCAGTATTTTTTGACCATGAAAAAAACTAGTAATTATAGGTTTACATTTAATATTAATGAAGTAAAAATATTAATGGAAGAAAGGAATCATACAAAGAGAAAAATTAAAAAGGCAATTTTAATAAATAAATATAAAGATAATGTTATTAATAGGCAAGTTGCAAATATGGCCATACACAGCTTATGAAAATTTATGTAACATTTAAAAAAAAAAAATTGAAATTCAGTTAACGCTGACAAGGATTACTATGTAATTGAAAGGGCTACTAAAAAATTAAAAATATATTTCTTTTACTGTTAAATTATTTACTTATTATATATATACACACACACAAAATACAAATGACATTTAAAATTGTATTTTAAATTATGGATTCTAAATATTTTTGTAAAAAATCCTTTAAAATCTAACATTCTTTTATTTTATATCTATAATCAATTAATTTCTTTTATTTAAAAAAGTTAACATTTATTTCTTCATATCCTTATTATTTTAAACTTATTCATTATTCTAATCTATTTCTTCTATTTTAATTATTTTACTTATTATTTTACATATTGTTAATAATTTAAAATACAATTTAAAATGTCATTTGTATTTTTGTTTATATATATATGTGTGTGTGTTGTGTGTGTGCGCGCGCGTATGGTTAAATATTAATTGTATATGTTTAAATGTTGTACCTCTGATGGTGACTGCAGGGCAATTGAAACTGTAAGCAAGAAGAAATAAATCATATGTTAAAATGCATTGTAAAGTGTTAATTAAGGAGTATATGGTGTATTATATGTACAAAATAGATGTTTTCTTTTTTTAAATTTTATTTATTCAGCTTATATTTAGTATTATTTTTTTATTCGTTATATTTTACCTTATATTTAATAACTGGCATTTTTTATTCATCAATTTTATTGAAATACATTTTCCATTTAGTATTATACATCATTTCATCTGTTATTAATTTATTTAAATTAATTTTTAAAATAATAATAGTAGTAATAATAAAAATAATAATAATAATAATAGTAATAATAATTATTATTATTATTATTATTATTATTATTATTATTATTATTATTATTATTATTATTATTATTATTATTATTATTATTATTATTATTATTTAATTCATTTTGTGCATAAAAATAGTAAAGGGAATTTACACAATGCATATTGCATAATAATAAAAGGAAAACAAACAAGAAAATAATATATTTATATATACTAAATTAATTCTTAATGATCTTCAAATTCTAGAGTATTATGTAAAATTGTTTAGTATCTAAATTATAATTGAGTAGTTATTAGTAAAAATTTGATTTATAAAGAGGGTAGCCTGAATAAAGGAAAAACTTTAAGTGCATTGAAATAAAATAACTTGTTGATTTATAATTCTGTAAAAAAATTAGAAAAAGAATGAAGGCCAACTTAATTTTCTAAAAAAATGTATTTGGAAAATTTATTGAACACTTATTGTAATAAATTACAATTTTATTTAGAATTATGTAGGGAAAACCAATGTCAAAAATAATTTGAATTGTGTACCATCAGAGAATTGATAACCTGTCTATAGATGATACCCATGATCTTAAAAGCTTTGCTCATAATCATTTCTATATGACAAAGAAAGGATCCATTATTAGAAAATAAGACTCCCAGATCTTTTTGGAATTCAGTAGGATTAATTTTGTGAGAATTAATAAAATTAAAAAATTTAAAAGCTTAGATTTCATGGAATATGAAATAAGGAAAATTTGCTTAATTTAACTAACATTATTTAGATTACATCAAGCAGTAAAGTTATCAATATATTCTAAAAGAGAGTGCAATCAATCTTTTTTTTTCCATAAGTCATAGCATCGGCCAGGAAGTGAACCTGCAACAACTGTCTGCAACCAACTGCTTGCTTGCAAGGCAGCTGTGCTGACCTCTTAGCTAGCAATGCTTAACAGTGCAATCAATCATTGATGTGATTCTTCTAAAGATTTTACAGTCATCAGTATAGCATAAAAGATTTCAGAAATCATTAAGATCATTAATATAAAATGTTAAAAATCATGAGTTTTAAAATAAAAACACTTGAATAATATAATGACAATAACAATAACAACAACACAGTAAGAAAAAGACCAGGAAGACCCCAAAAAAACAAAAAAAATTAAAAAGATCAGCATTGAAGATCAAAGATTCTGAGCAGAAAAAGAAAGTCTTTGACACAACTGGCAAAGAGATTGAGCTGGCATACGAAGATGCATAAGAATTGCTATCATTAGGGTATTAAAACAGAGTGAAGAAAAGAAGCAAAAGAATAGATACAGAATTATAATGAAAGTTAGAATAGCTGCTATTAACATCAGATGACTGAACTCAATTAACAAAATTTATAAAATCAAAAATTGGATCAAAAACACACAACTGCATATAATTGGACTCCTAGAGACAAAAATTTATGCAGGATTACAGGTGAACCCAGCAGTGTTTTTGGCTAGGAAAGGATTCAGTGCATTCTCCAGAGACTCTTCTTCACCAACAGCAAGCACTGGAGTCTTTATTTCTTATAAATGTCCATTTACAAAGTTTAAAATATTTTACATTGATTCTAATCAACTGATGGCAACATTACAACACAAGAGTATAATAACTAATGTGGTGTTTGTATATATGCCAATTCAAACTAAAAAAATTGAAACAATAATTGCAAATATTAATTCCACACTAAGTGCTACATCAAATCCAACCATCGTCATGGGAGATTTTAACCTAACATATCAGGAATTTACACACAGATGGATTCATAAAATTTCAGTTCCTCTGGTGAGTGGGCAGGGATTTTTACTTAACACAGCAATTTCCTTTCACAATAAATGTTTCTCTTCATTAATAGACTTAACATTTTATTCACCAATATTCCACTACCTAATAATGATTAAACTCACTCCATCTATGTTCTCTGACCACTCAGGGAAAATCATCAGCATTAATCTTGACCAGATTCAAATAGCACCATTTCCACTAACTATAACAATTAGAGTATTAATTCCAACAGCTACCACTGAATTCCTATTTTCAGAATCTTATATCTTGTTGAAAAAAATTTATGAAATGAATCTGGAACCAATACAACAATATCAAGCATACTTAAACATACTTTCATTTAATATTAATCACATTGCAATGAAGCAACCACCCCCATCAAGGCTAATAGCATTGGCAGATCAATTATACAAACAAATAATGATGATTAACCCATCACATTACACATAACAATATATTATTAAACTTACACATACATCTAATAATGTATGTGAAAACCTAAAAAATTACCTAGAAATTAAAAAAAGAAAAATGTGTCTTACCCAGCCACACATATAGACAAGAGAATACATTAAATGGACCCTAGGAAACCCAACAAAAATCAAAGTACCAATAGCAATACAGACAGAGGATAAAACTTATGCAGGCCATAATATGATTAGGCCAATCTATCAATATTTCAAAGGCAGGCTGCAATCAGATGAAGATTTTTTAATGGCATTTCACACATTCGGCATCCCTGAAACTGAGAAACCATTTACCATAGATGACTTCACAAAAAACCTAGCAAATATACCAGAAGCTTGCCACCCAGGTATCCCTGGAATCCCATTGTTTTGAAACATTTAAGCCAATACACAACAAAATATTTCTGTAGCTTAGAAGGGATCTACTCTATTGCAATTGTTCCTTACAATAAAAAACAAAAAGATATTCTTTCCCTTGGAGACTTAAGACCAAAATCCAATTGCTCATTACCCATAAAAATAATAGAAAAGGTTATCAAGGAAAAAATTGAACAGTATATATTACCACTAATTTCTAAATTGCAACATGCAAAAAAAGAATCATCAACAATACAAGCAGCAGTATTTTTCAAGACAGTACTCACATCGATTAGACATAAGAAAAAATATGCACCTATTGTAGTTCAACTGGATATTGAGGCTGCATTTGATTCAGTTAACATTTAAGTTTTTTCTGGTAATGTTCAAAATGCTAGAACACATCTATACATCATTGTGAATCTACTTATCAATAGAGAAATACATATATCTATCAATGGAAGAAATTGACCATCTTTCACACCAAACCAATCTTTATCACAAGGCTCACCACTTAGTGCTCTGCTTTTTATATACTACATTAATCCTCTCATTAAGAAGATACAGAAAACATTTGATGGAATTCAGATACCTGGAACAATACAGCACATAGCTTGTTTAGCAGTCGTGGATGACATTACAGTTTTTCTCATCCAAAAAACAACTTCCATGACTGCAACAATACACTGCACACTATAAGCTCAAATTCAATCAAGCAAAAACTTCAGCATGGTCTCTATTTACAGAAATACCATGTGCAATGATTTATTAGTCAAAACCAATATCTTTCCTGGGTTTCCCATTTCATTTGGGAATCACAGGGATGAGATGTCAAATCCAAAATAGGATTAAGGAAGAAATAAAGCAGATTTCTGACTCCCTTGTGAAGGCTTATATATCTGTCTTCACCAAAGTGCAATTAATTAGCTAACTAATTATGACAAAAATCAGCTATTATTCACCAATTATCAAATTCTCAAAGGTTTTCATAAAAAATCAAAGTAATATGTAATGAGCTACTCTAGTCCAAGAAGACAGTTGCCATATTGAATAGAGAAATGTCTCAACCATGGATTAAAAATGGATTTGGTCTCCACACACTTGAAATCTTCCACATACAAAAGTTGAGAAATGCAATTATTACAACTATGAAACAATTCTCAAAACTAAAACTCCTAACCTAATTGAAGGTACTCCTACTGACAGACCACCACCACTGGGAACATAATCTCATCCATAATTTATCAATGTAAAACTGATAAGGACATACCAGTACAATATGAAAACAAATCTTCATATTGGGAAATATACAACCTAATGAATAAAGAAACTAATGCAAATGAACCATTACCAATGTTGGGAATAGATAACAAAAAACTAATTAAACAATTCAAGCAATGGGTACTGGAACGTAAGTTCTTCAATTTTATAATAAAAATGAACCTCACTGCTATGCCCATGACCTCTTTTTTCCACTATAAAAGGATGTATAGGAACATAGATCCACTTTGTACACTATTTCACAAAGCAGAAGAAACAATTGAACACCTAATTTACAACTGTGAAAGTTTTACAAAAATAAGACAAATGGCATGCAACATATATTAAAGAAAAAACACCACGATGCATAGCAGAAACGATCGATACCAAACATCATGGCAGCTATATTCATTTTATATTCTTTTTGGTGGTTGAGATGCAGCTTTATAATGAGGAAAAATACTCGATGTCATCCAGCCACATTCGCTAATAAACTAATACAAATTAAAGATAAAAATAAAACTATTGTTAGACCAGATTTATGTGCTGCAACTTGGTCACTTTTAAAAAAACAATCAAAACTATGAGAAATGCAAAACAAAGACAATTGAAAACACTGAGGTTACTGCATTATTATAAACTATAGAACAAGGAACAAGTTCAAAATCACCACAAGAAAAAACTTATATTTAAAGAAATGTAAACTAAAACTGTATTTTTTGCTAAATCAAATTGTAAATACAATGTAATAGAAATTATGTAAACCAAAGAAAGTAATAAAGTAGCTTTTGAAACATAATAATAATAATAAGTATAGAGAATTTGAACTCAGATTTTCAAGAACCCTTCAACTATCCACACTATCTCATACAACTGATACACATGACCACACACTTGTAGAAAAGATTAACAATCACCAATATATGTATTTCATGCTAAACCATCACTCATCAGTTGGTCCAGATTATCATCTCTCATACATATATATAATCAATGCTCAGTTTATATTAAGATAGCAAATCTTCATACTTTAATGGACAGGCTTCAATCCACTGCAAGCTTCAACTTTTCAGCCATCCATATCATTGAAAATCTGATGATGAAAACTCAAATCTTATGCTGATGCTAATATTATTGCCATGCCCATGTTGACCTGAAGTCACTCTGACCCCTCATGTATAGAACAGTATCCATTAAATATATATAAGAAGGATGGACAGGATCCAAGCTTGATAAGTAAATATTTGAAAACCAGGCACTCTTCACAAACCTGTGTATCAGTTGTATGAGATAGTGTAGATAGTTTAAGGGTGCTTGAAAATCTGAGTTCAAATCCTTTATATTTACAATTAAGCTCCCAGGTTTGTGAAGAGTGCCTGGTTTTCAAATATTTACATATCAAGCTTGTATCCTGTCCATCCCTCTTATATATATTTAATGGATACTGTCCTATACATGAGGGGTTAGAGTGACTTCAGGTCAACATGGGCATGGCAATAATATTAGCATCAGCATGGGATTTGAGTTTTCATCATCAGATTTTCAATGATATGGATGGCTGAAAAGTTGAAGGTTGCAGTGGATTGAAGCCTGTACATTAAAGTATGAAGATTTGCTATTTTAATATAAACTGAGCATTGATAATATATATATGTGTGAGAGATGATAATCTGGACCAACTGATGAGTGCTGGTTTAGCATGAAATACTTATATTGGTGATTGTTAATCTTTTCTACATGTGTGTGGTCATGTGTATCAGTTGTAAGAGATAGTGTGGATAGTTGAAGGGTGCTTGAAAATCTGAGTTCAAATCCTCTATACTTACAATTAAGCTCCCAGGTTTGTGAAGAGTGCCTGGTTTTCAAATAATAATAATAATAATTATAAAAGCAACAAAACTGACAAAAAAAGTTGCAAATTAACAATAGATATCTTTTTATCTCATTAATACAAATCAGAGATAATCAGTACTGTTTATTTAAATATCTAAGAAAATGTTTAATATATATATATGCATTTGTGACTGGCAATATTGCTGTCAAATTGATTATCTTTTTTTTTATTAAACAAAAAAAAAGAATATACAAAAGTGTACATACGGGTTAAGCACAGGCATATATATATATGTTATAACGGAAACGGTTATTTGTACGGTTGAATTATTTATTTGTGTATTCAATTATATTTTATTTCGATTATTTTATTTTATATTATATTTATTTATTATACTTTAATTCTTTTTCCGACTTTGATTCTTTATTATCTTATTTATTTATTTGTTTACTAACAGTTTTGCTAACCGAAATATCCTGGCTTAGCCTCCAACTGTAACGGATTGTTTATTTATTTAACCACCGCCGTTACAATACAAGCAGAGAGCTAATACAGATACAAATTTAACTTTATATCTATACCCTTGACCGAACCCCAAGGCAATACATACATATTATCTTGGCGTTATTTTTCCCGGCCAAGAACTCTCGACTGCTGAACAAAGCAAACTATTTCAAAGTAATTTAATGAATGTCCAGTGCTTGCTATTTATTTTTTAGAATTGGGAATTCACATGAACAAGCAGCACATGAATACCTTAAACAAATCAGCATGTCCCTTTAATCACTAATTACAGATTTCCCCCTGTCGTAGCTTGGTGATAGAAGAATAAAGCAAGGATACGAAATTTAATGATAAATATGTTTAATAATAATACTCACACTTTATATAAAAAAATACATTATAATAATAATAATAATAAAAAACACACACTTATAAAATACATGGCTATAATAAAACATATAAAAACAGATCAAATATTAAAGTTCTTAAAGTCCTGTTAATAGAGTTCTATTTTATCAAATTATTAATTGTGTATTTAGTTATGAGTAGTAAACAGATTAAAATGCATGCATGCTTTTACCTAGGCTTTGTTGTAATTGTCCCATGGGTATTTTTTCCGAGCGCTCTTGATTAAGTTCCTCAGTTTGTGGAGTTATTTCTCGTTCCAGTTTTGCTTGTTGATTCTTTGGGTTGAGTTTCAGTTGACAGTTACAGAAGTGGTGGTCCCTCTAGCAGGTCAGGCAAAGATCTTATATTGTGAGTCAGTGATGAGACGGCTTGAATCCGAACCCACATCCCTTTAACGCCACTAGCCACGCACTTCTTTCATTTTCTTTGAGCTGTTGCTTCTTCAAAGACTCTACTAGCAATGCCAGATAAAAATTGTAATTTTCTTAATCTCTTTCTTTTGTTTATTGTTTTTAAAATTTTTAATTAAGACTTAGATTTCCAACCAATTCTTATTATTATGTTTCTTTATTTAATTAGTGGCTGGAATGTAAGTCCCAATTAATTTAACAGATCAGGCAAAGATCTTTCCATGTTAACATTTTCTTTGTCCATGGAATTTAATTTGTCCAACAGACTTTCACACCTATGGCCATATTGTTTTTCTTTTTATATATCACATATTACATTTTATTTAAAGTTTACAATTCTTTTTTTTTTCACATTTGTGTTTTACATTTTATTTTAATTTGTTATTATATAGTTTTTAATGAGAGAGAAGAAACGCATTTCTTTATGCATCCCCTTTCCCACAATAAACAAAAATAACTTTCTAGCATTTGACTTACAAGAGAGAAAGAGACGCATTTCTTTATGCACCCCCTCCCCTTCTCTTACTATTACAAATCCACAGTAAATTTTGACATTAGAATTTCAATTTTTTCTTTTCCTTCCTTTTTTTAAAAATTTAATAGCTAATTTATTTCACCTTTATTACTTCTTGTTAGCGAATTTATCTAATGTTATTAATAAATACATATGTGTGCCGACAACTTTACGTGGTCGTTACATTACACTCCACCCGTTTTTGAGAATTAAAATCGGGTCGAATCTTAATCTGAGATGAGAGCTTATTTTAATTCTTTGCTTTCAACCCCTACTTCTGCTTTTATTACAGACTTTTCCACTCTATCATGATGAGTGATGAAGATGATGAGGATGACTGCAGAGAGACAGCTAGGTAAAACTACACAATTCTTTCCCATCGATTTTGGCTGATCAACCAATTTAATCTCTACACATACGAGACCATGGCATAACTTAACTCTATCAAAACATAAAAGGTTTAAAGCGTGTGAACAGCAGGATATTTCTACTGCCTGTTCATCTTGCGCAACAATAAATTCTTATTCTTTATTTATTTTATTCGAGGCACTAATTCTTATTTCTACATTTATTTATTTTGAGACACTAATTCTTATTATATTGAGACACTAATTGTTATTATACAATGAGTCCAGGATTCTTACTGGCATTTCATTTAAAAGTTTAACCACCGAGAGCCATGAGAATCTAAAGTGCGAAGTGATGGCTGAATCAAGCTCAAAATACAACCCAAACATAATGCATATACACACACATATATATCTCAATCTGCAACCACATATACCTACTAGTGATATCTGTCATTTACGCATTATCACTATTATTCATTTATTTTTTTTATTAAGTATTAACTGGCTCTTTAATGAGTCTAAACGATTCTTATTTTTATTTTTACTTCTATTTATTTGTTAATTCTATCTGCATTTATAATTGACAGATTGTGATACGAATAAATTATTTATAGATTTCTTTCTTTTTTTTTTTACTTTTATTTGCATTTGTCTTGCTGTGCTTGACTGCACATAAACACTCATTAAGTTTATCATTAATTTCACTCCGTGAACACTACTTTTTTTTTGTTGTTTATCATAGTGACTTTAATTATTTGTCATGAGATGACTTGTCCCACCTGTCATACGTTTAAAAAAAACAATTTTATATTTCATGATCCCATGACGTTATCCGTTTCATCGAACCGACCTACCCGTCCATTTATTTCCTTTCGGCTTAGTTTTTGTCTGGAGGTTTCTTATCATTTTTTCTACTATATTTATATCCACTTGTGCTTGAACCTGGAACATTGTTCCAATGTCACCTAGAGTCGGCTTGCTCATATGGATAATTGAGATCTGAACTTCTTCCAGTCTGTTCGAACATTTCAGCCCTTTCTGATCTATCAGGAAATGCCTGGCTTCCTTCCCAATAATCACAGTGAGGATTGAATTGCATCTTTCCTATGTGTGGATCATTGGGCTGGGGTTTAAATCTCCGATCCTCCGCCTTGTAATTAGGCCTAGTGCTTTCAAATGCATTTAGCAACTCAGTAACCTGTCCGACAGTCTTTCCTTCTGGGCCTATAAGCACTTGCTCTGCACTGTTACTTTCGCTATTTATTTGCAAGCACTTGCTCGTGCTTTCTTGCTCTTTACTGTTAGCTCTTATCATCTCTGTTATATTTTCTATTTTATTTTCACCCCTTTCTACCCTCACTTCTATCCTCTCAACTGTGTTCGCTAACTGAGTTACCTCTAGTTGTATGTTTTCTATAGCCTTTCCATTTTCATTTTTTATTACTTCAATTTTCTCCCCTTGCTCTAATTTAACTTGCTCTATTTTCTCCAGTTGTTCCTCCTGGTGATCTAGCCTTTCATTTGCAATCTTCATTTGGTCTGAGGTTTGTTCACATTTTTCATTCACTTTTTCAATTTTTTTGGCTAAAATTCTTACTTAGTCATTCGTCCAACTCTTCTATCTTCCTATTTCTTTCATTTCTTTCCCTCATTTCCATAATCAACTGTTGCTGGCCTTCCATTATTTTCGTAAGCATATCCATTATAATGCAGCTTTCTATTTTATTTTTATTATCAGTTTTCGTCTCCATTCTTTTGCTAATTTCTATTTCACCCACTAGAGTGTCCATTTTTGTTTTTGATATCGTGTGCATCAAATTTATTTAACACACACACACTAATCATTTATATTTTATTCTACGACTTTATTATTCTAACCCTATCTGTATAAGATTATCTTACTTTACTAACTTTATATTTCACTGACACTAGGTATGTTTGTTCGACTCTCCCCGTCTCACTCACTAATCATCACTCACCCATGCCTACCTTCAAGACCCCTCCACAACTGTCTCCAAATTACAACCTAACTTCCCAAATTATATCACATTCTTTTTCTCTCTTTTTACCCTCTAATATTTATTTTATTTCTTGCTTTTGTCTACCACCAAGCTATTTTTGATTTGTTTATTAATTATTGCATCAACTATTAATTTTGTTATATTCGAATTCAAATGGGCTGAACTTGTAAACGTGAAAATATTTCGGACTGGCCCCCAATTATAACAGAAACGTTTATTTGTATGGTTGATTTATTGATTTGTGTATTCAATTATATTTTATTTCAATTATTTTATTTTATATTATATTTATTTATTATACTTTAATTCTTTTTCCGACTTTGATTCTTTATTATCTTATTTATTTCTTATTTGTTTACTAACAGTTTTGCTAACCGAAATATCCCGGCTTAGCCTCCAACTGTAATGGATTGTTTATTTATTTAACCACCGCCATTACAATACAAGCAGAGAGCTAATACAGATACAAATTTAACTTCATATCTATACCCTTGACCGAACCCCAAGGCAATACGTACATATTATCTTGGCGTTATTTTTCCCGGCCAAGAACTCTCGGCTGCTGAACAGAGCAAACTATTTCAAAGAAATTTAACGAATGTCCAGTGCTTGCTATTTATTTTTTAGAATTGAGAATTCGCATGAACAAGCAGCACATGAATACCTTAAACAAATCAGCATGCCCCTTTAATCACTAATTACAGTTTTCCCCCTGTCGTAGCTTGGTGATAGGAGAATAAAGCAAGGATACGAAATTTAATGATAAATATGTTTAATAATAATACGCACACTTTATATAAAAAAATACATTATAATAATAATAATAATAATAATAAACACACACTTATAAGATACATGGCTATAATAAAACATATGAAAACAGAACAAATATTAAAGTTTTTAAAGTCCTATTGATAGAGTTCTATTTTATCAAATTATTAATTGTGTATTTAGTTATGAGTAGTAAACAGATTAAAATGCATGCATACTTTTACCTAGGCTTTGTTGTAATTGTCCCATGGGTATTTCTTCCGAGCGCTCTTGATTAACTTCCTCAGTTTGTGGGGTTATTTCTTGTTCCAGTTTTGCTTGTTGATTCTTTGGGTTGAGTTTCAGTTAACAGTTACAGAAGTGGCAGTCCCTCTAGCAGGTCAGGCAAAGATCTTACATTGTGAGTCAGTGATGAGACGGCTTGAATCCGAACCCATGTCCCTTTAACACCACTAGCCACGCACTTCTTTCATTTTCTTTGAGCTGTTGTTTCTTCAAAGACTCTACTAGCAATGCCAGATAAAAATTGTAATTTTCTTAATCTCTTTCTTTTGTTCATTGTTTTTAAAATTTTTAATTAAGACTTAGATTTCCAACCAATTCTTATCATTATGTTTCTTTATTTAATTAGTGGCTGGAATGTAAGTCCCAATTAATTTAGCAGATCAGGCAAAGATCTTCCGTTGTTAACATTTTCTTTGTCCGTGGAATTTAATTTGTCCAACAGACTTTCACACCTATGGCCATATTGTTTTTCTTTTTATATATCACATATTACATTTTATTTAAAGTTTACAATTCTTTTTTTTTTCACATTTGTGTTTTACATTTTATTTTAATTTGTTATTATATAATTTTTAATGAGAGAGAAGAAACGCATTTCTTTATGCATCCCCTTTCCCACAGTAAACAAAAATAACTTTCTAGCATTTGACTTACAAGAGAAAAAGAGACGCATTTCTTTATGCACCTCCCTCCCCTTCTCTTACTATTACAAATCCACAGTAAATTTTGACATTAGAATTTCAATTTTTTCTTTTCCTTCCTTTTTTTAAAAATTTAATAGCTAATTTATTTCACCTTTATTACTTCTTGTTAGCGAATTTATCTAATGTTATTAATAAATATATATGTGTGTCGACAACTTTACGTGGTCGTCACAATATATATATATAAATTACTGCCTTTCTCTTACAGTAACAAATAATAGTTATTCATTAATTATTTCATTCATTTTTTATGTATAAATCATATTTCTTAACCATTGGCTATCTAGAAAGAAGTAAAATAATATTACTGATAATAATTTTATTTAAATAACATTGTTACATAAGTTTCATTTTTGGATATTGTATTATTTTTGGCACTTGTTTACTATTTATTTTTTTTAATCAACTGAATGTTTAATCAGAGAATGTATCTTTGAAAATAGATGTGTCTGCTCTCTCTTTTTAATGTATGTTTGTGTTATAAAAGTGCTTTCTGAATTTGAATGTTACAAATATTTTGTTGTACATCCAAATACCTTAATTGATATTATTTACTCTATTCACTGCATCAAACATACATTGTTAACTGGTGAAGGATTAGGCTTATCATTACAGTATTTTTGTAATTTTATTTGTGGTATCTTAGCAGAATTAACAGATCTATTATTATTTATATTTTGCAGAATTAATATTTGAAAGCAAAATATAATGGCACCAGACCATTAAGATATATGTTTACACATAGTTCTAGTAACTGATCTAATTTCATTTATTAAGGGAATAAATGAGTTGTAATTAATAATGAAGTATGGAGATATTAAAAATATATTAATTTTTGTGAAGGGAATTAATATAGAAATATTTGTTTTTTCATTCCATAATTCTACTAAACAATGCAGGTCATGAACTATATGTGTATGGTAATTGGTATGTCCTAACGCAGTTTGGTACTCAACAGGATATTGTGATCATACATTGAAACTTGACAGATATTTTTGGTTTTAGGGGGTTTTTTTTATTGATAATCCCTAACAATAATTTGTTATAACATCGAAGTTTTAGAATTATAGTGTAAATTTTATTTAACTCATAATTTTATTGATAACCATAATTAAACTATAATCAGTCTGAAAGCATGTGCTTATTTAGATAGGATATATTAATATATTGTAGTACTATTTTTTCTACTAAATTATTTCATTTTATTAATCCAAATATAAATAGTTTCATTATTACATCATTGTATGTGCAACATTTTCCCATTGCATCATTTTATCTTTGAAAAAAAAATTTGACTTAAAATATGTTAGACAACATCATAAACCAAATATGCCAATTTAAGATTAAATCAGCAACCAACATCAAATCAAAATATTTACTGCCAAAGGTTTTTTTACTAAGATAAGCGCTTAAAATAATCTCAAAACACTATTTAAAATTTAATTACTAACTATTAAAAATGTAAACCATAAAATATTAATAATTAATGAATTACACCAACTCTAAATTAATCTAGACTAGTATTCTTTGGCAGTAAAACATTTAGTAGTGAATTATTTAATTTGATTCCGACTGTTGATTATATTTGTTATTGATTTGTTTGACTTTTTTAAATATATATATATGATAAAATCAACAATTTTAAAGTATTACATTTAAATGTAATTTAATCAAATATTTTATTGTTTTTATTATGATATATATTAAGGCTATAACATTAAAACTATGCGCCTGAAAAAACGACAGTAGGGACTACTTTAAAGTAACGAGTATGCGCTTTATAAATGTTATTATTATGGTAAAATGCAGAAATTAAAAATATATAAAGATTGTTAAAAAAAATAAATTCGGTCGAGTGGTAATTATAAGTAAATTGTAGGCCACTTGATTTACATAAGGTCTTCAAAAATTTGGCCTTGAAAGGTCATAAACATATATTTTTTTCATCTCTATTTCAAAGCAGATGTTAATAAGTAAACGTTTAGACATAAATAAGTAAAAACAATAAAATATTTAAAACTTAAAAAGCATTTGCTGTGATTATATGTGCACAGACTACTCAAATTGTCAGGCATATAAACGTATATTACATACAAATTTTGAGCAAATAAAATTTTATTTGATGAGTTTCTCAATCATTTAAAATTTGTTACATTATTTATACTATGATCAATTAGGCAGTGAAAAAATGGCACTTAAATGAATTTTTTTTATATACTTTTCATTCTCCAGAATCAATTACAAATTGGAAATTACATTTTTATTACTAATAAACTGCTCTTTTACTTAACTGCAACTAAAATATTGTTTCTCATATCATTAATATATAAACTAATTAAAATTTGTCATAGTAATTCTACATACTGTATGTATAATTTTCCCTTCCACCACATGTTCTTTAATCACATAAATAAAGACATATGAAAAAATAAATAATCCCCAAGTTGTCCTCATTTGTCCCAGGTCGTAACGTTTCATATATCTTCATTATTTTTGCTCTGAATTTGGAATTATTAGATTAATACAATTTAATCTAAAGCTTCTAATACTTGTGCATTAAAGTATTATATTGGGAATGTCTACATAATCCCATTTACTAGACCACACTAGGTCAAAGATATGTAATAACCAGGACAGCTTTTAATACAATAATGGTACTTAAAACCTCTATCTGGAATATTCCTATCTCCAGACCAATTGTTTTTGAGCATATGGCTCACATCAGAGAGAAACTAGAGCATTCAGAGACTAGATTTAAAATATTATTCAAAACACCACACTTATTTAATACATAATATTTAAGTAGAAACTCTGAAATTTTCAGGCATGGTGCCATAATCTCAAAACCAATTGGTCTGGAGATAAAATTATTTCAGATTGAGGTTTTAAATATTTCCTCTTACTGCTGAAATTTTCAGGCATGGTGCCATAATCTCAAAACCAATTGGTCTGGAGATAAAATTATTTCAGATTGAGGTTTTAAATATTTCCTCTTACTGCACTTATCAATTAAGAGCTTGCTTGAGCTATCGGTACACTCTCTATATTACATATTTGTAAATACAAACTCATAAAAGCAAATTTACACTATTAATGACTTTCTTTATTGATTAATAACATTATTATTATACAATAGAAGAAATATCTTTAATTACATTTAAATGGTTTTGATGAATATCAGCCTTACATATGGTGCACATAAATAAATAAAAAAGTAATATCAAGTTTACATATCACATATGGAATTATTTCAAGCTGAGAAAAATAGTCAAACATGTTATAATATTAATTCCCTGTATTATTACAAAAGAGATCAAACTAATTGTTATTAGCTATATTTTCTGATCTCTTTCCATGGATATCTCTTTACTGATCTGCAAAGTTCACCTTAAACAGAATATTTTTGAAAGATCTAATTCAAACTTGCCTTTTGATGTCACTTTCCAAGAGGGAATATTCTCTCTTAGAAAGAATACTCTGCTAAAGAACATTGTAATCTCAATAATATAAGTTTTCTCTCAGTTATCATTAATATTTACATTCAAACTGTAATATCAAATTGAGTATTGTGAGTCTCTTATTTAAATAGAAATAAATTACAATATTTGTGATCTCAACTGGTCTTTTAAGCAGATAATAGTGTCTGACTTGGCACAAAATGTGTAGATTGGTGATTATTTATCTTTTCAACATGTGTGTGATCAAGTGGGTCAGCAGTATGAGATAGCATGGATAGTTGAGGGTTGTGTGAAGTCTGAGTTCAAACCCCTTATATATTACATATTGGAGTGCAGGTAAAAAAAGCCTGTACTGTAGAAAAAAATCTTTACCAGTATTTTCAAATTTTTCCTAGATTCTTCACATAGGTATCAATGCAAAATCTACAATTTGTGGCGTCCAATGTGCATAAGATAGACAAGGACCCATTAATCTTTGAAGTTCATGAGAAATCCCATTAGCCAAATTCAAATCCAATAATCTAGTCAATGTGTGGAAATTAATTATATACATTCAAAATGAATGATCAGTATTAAAAATATCTAAAATTTACAAATCCTTAAATACTTTGGTGTTGTTTGTATAAATTTTCAATTGCTATGTTTGAAGTAAATGATGAATTTAAAATTACATAACAAATAAAAATGCTGATATTATAAAGAGAAAGAAAAAAAATCTGAAGCACTAACAAAACATAAATGCTAGCCAAAAGACTATCACTTTTCTATAGCAGAATGAAATCTATAAAAGCAGAAAAGAATGAAAGTGTAACTTTTTTAAAATTATATTATAAACATTATTAAGAATTTATTGTTTAATTGCTCTCTCAAGAAAGTCTTTTATCCAGAACAATATTTTTATGATATTTATATATTAATTTTATATTTAGCTAACTATTTATGTAATGTCTAAAACAAAGGAAAAAATAATCAAGCATATTTAATAATTCACAGTAGTAAAACTCTCCATACAATAGCACCATTCAGTGGAAGCCAGAATAATCAATGGATACAAGAAGTATTGTGTGTAAAATTCCTTTCTAGAGCTTACTCATTCAATATCCCCAGACTATGGCTTTCATCAGCGATATTCACTAGATAAGGATTTTATACACAAATCTTCTTGCATCAATTGATTACTCTGGCTTACACTGAGTGGTTCTACTTTATGGAGAGTTTTCCTCTATATTAATAGCTTGTGTTCACATAAAGAATGGTGATCATGTGATACACTGGGATTTAAATATATTTAATAATCCAAGTAGAAGGAAAGAAGAGATTTTATGAGATTAATAGTTAAATGTATATTAAATTAGGACAGTGGATTTTAATTCTTCTTGGCAACCATTTATACTATGCGTAATTAAGAATGTAAATATAAGCACATATGCATATGATGTATTTGTAAATGAGTAAGGTCCTTGTAGCTCAAAAAAAACTGCTCTAGAAATGTTTTGTGCAGAATATGCAACTAATCTGTGAATCACAAATACATTCATCCATTTTATGTTTGTTTGATATTTTGTAATGCTGTCTTTTAATTTCTTCAGCAAAAAACTTTTCATTTTGAAATATTTCAATAACATGTCTAATTGTAGCCCTCCAGTATAACTTATTATCTGCCATTATCATCTCTATTGAAGCAATTAACAGTTCATCTCTTCAGAATGTATTTGAGATAGTCCTTGTAATGTAAACAGGGTCTACTTCTCCAACCATAAAATACCCTGTTAGAAAGTCTTCCATTGTTCATTTATTTTACATATCCAATCTAATGATGGTGTGATTTTATAATAGTGAGCTCAATAATATCACCTTTTAGAAAACTGAATAACATATTGATTGATTTTATAATGTTGTCATTGTATTTTAAAATTTTAAGAAACATCCTTAAATGAAATTTTTTAATGCTTCTATGTTGCATCAATAATTTGCCTATGTTTCACTTCTATATAACAAAATAATAAATCAATCCCTCAGCTAACTTAGTTACAGGAGTTATTTTTATCTAACAAGCTTTATTGATAGATGCCAGCAAGAGAAAGCATTTTAAAAATCTCTATCTAGAAATCATCCCTATCCTCAGACCAGTTTTGTGCTTTTGGCATTCCTCATTAAGGCACTAGGATATTTCAAACAGCAGATCTAAAATACCAACACAAAGCCAGCACTTATCTGATAGTTAACTTTTAAGTAGATAATCTGAAATTTTCAGACACCTATATGTCTTCAAACCCAGTTATCCAACTTAAATAGTTATATAGGGCTGTCATACCATATATTAATAGTCTTAGAAATATAACATCATCACATGATCACCATCTCATCCTAGAACATAATTGTTGTAAACAACAATTATATGCTAGGATGAGATGGTGATCATGTGATGTTTAGTGGTTTAATACCAATCCTGCCTAATAGGATAGTGGTGGCTATGGTTGTTTAAGAGCCAAAGACCAAAATGTATGGGTGCTGAATTGAATTCAGACCCATATGACTATATAAGCTATTGAGCTTAGATTGAAAATATTATTGTGTTTCCAATTTCATTCTCATAGTTTTGTAGTAAAGTAGAGATAAAAGATGGCTGCTGGAGGGTTGCATTGGATCATAAGATCTAGGTGCAGTGCTTTCAGATCCAAGGCTCCTCACTGATGATGGCCACAAGCCAGAAACTAGTCTGGGGATATTGGATGAATAGGCACTAGATAGGGATTTTATGCACAAGCCTTCTGGCATCCATTGATAACTCTTGTTAGCACAAGGTGGCACTACTTATGGTGGAGAGTTTTGCCTTTGTTTAAATATAACATCACTTAAGACTTAAAAGCAAAAGCTATTTTAGTAGCTAAAAATAAATCATAAATCATTTAATCTTTTGATTTATTAAAAGCAGTAGCACATTGGATTTTATCTAAGACCATTCTTTTATTTATAAATCTACCAAGATATAGTTAATATTGCTGAGGACTTTTTTCATCATTGACTGATAAAGAACTTGAATTTTGTGTTACATTAATTTTTTTATAAGATACATTTCTCTTTTGAACTGGTAAAAATAACACAATTATTAGCATACCTTAAAGTCAGAACTCCAAAAAATGAAGTTCTTGTTTTCACTTTTAATCATTTAAATTAAATATTCTATCAAGCTGCCTATAATCAGTATCAAAGACTTCCATAAAAAAGTGGAGTTATCACATTATTTTAAAATGTGACCTTTAATCATTTATTCCAACATTTGCATATTATTTTATTTTAAACCATTTGTTCTATTTTATATAATAATTAAAATTTTCTGAATGTTATATTTATTAGCATCCCATATAACTCTAAAAACTAGCTAACAACCATATGAAAGACCACATGGCTGACAGTGAAATTAAAAAGACATTATTCTTTTCAATATATATATGAAAATCTTTAATGGGTGGAGTTATCCATTTATAAGAACTTAAATAGAAAGCACTTACTTAACCTAAAACAAACTGCTGCAGGCCAAAAGCTTATGTAACACTGACAGTTTTACTGAATACCTATAAATAGATAACTCCAACCATTAAAGGTTTTCATCTAAATCTTTCTTTAAAAATATTGTATTACAATATATCACCTACCAGTGGAAAGGTTTATTATTATAAGTAAAAAAATTAAAAAGTTTGCTATACTTTGATTTCTTACACCAGTAATGTAAAATGCATTGCTTTGTTTTCTATATTAAGATAAAGAATGACACTTGAAAGAGGATTTTCTTGTGGATTCGTATTTTAATTGCAATAAGACTCCCAGTGTTATATAAGCTCTTAACTTGGGGCAGTTTGTTCTATATTAAGTTTTTTCTAATTAAATAGTTATAAATGGATAACTCTACCTATTAAATATGTCTATCTAAAACTTCTATTAAAATATTATATATATATATATTCAAGCACATTCAGAGGTCAGAGGCATATTCAATTTGGGAAAGAGGACAATGATTATAGAATGATAATCAATTGTTTATGAATTATTAAATGATATTTGTAATACAAAGATTAAAAGCCTAAAGCTAAACTAGTCAATAAAATAATATTAAAATTATCCCAAATTTACTACTAAACTAGACTAGCAAAAAAAAAACCACACAACTCTAAAGTACAACCAATAGTTTCTTTGCTACAAACAGACTTTTCAAGTCTAAAGGACTAATAAAAAACAACAAATTTATAATAATATTACCCACAATTCTACTTTCATCCCACCTACCCTTAATATTAAAAAACTTTTAGACAAGTTAATTACTTCAGAATCATAAATTTTTAATAATAAAGATTTTTAAATTCTTTTTATTTCGTTTCTTTGATGAGGCTATGGTTGTCTTATTTGAAATAAATAAAATTTTAAAAACATTAGAGAATATTATTAAAAAATTACTCTGAAGTAATTAACTTAAGGGGGTGTATGGTGTAAATAAAATTGTGTGCAGTATTTAGTGTAAATTTGTTTTATTTTAGTCATTTACAATTGAAAAGTCTGTTTGTAGCAATGAAAATATTATATTGTGTTTTAAAGTACTTCTTTTGCTCGCCTGGTTTAGTGACGTATTTGTGGTGATTTTGATTATTGTAATAAAAAGAATAAGAATAAAGTGTCATACAGTCAAATAGAAAAAAAAAAAGTTATTTATATAAAGGGCCTATACTAGAAAATATTTGTGAAAAAATTTGTAGATTTAAGTGATTTATGCTAATATATTATATTGAGTTGTTGATGATTATATAATAAGACAACATATAAGTGAAGCATAATTTGTAAGTTATGTAATTTTGATATTGATTATCAATTTGATGATAAAACATTCATTTAAATATTAGGGAGAGGGATAAAAATAGAAAATAATTGTGTGTTATAAAGTTGATATGGAGTGCATTTCTGTTTCTAGTCAACGGTACATTGTATAAATTTTATTTAAATTGCACAAAGAAGTTAACAAATTATTACTTAAATATTAAAATAAAGTGTGATATATATTAGAAGTGGGTATCACAAGGCATGGTAATTACAGCAATTCAGCATATAATTTAAACAGCAATGTGGATAGATAATATAAATATAATGTTTTATGCACATAATTTGCAATTAATATTTTTAAGATATAATCATTTAAAAATAATTAGGATAACAAATAATGATGGCTTGTCAAATATTCAAACAAAGGAAAGTCATGATAGAATGAAAAAGTAATAGAAACAAAATTATAAATGTTATGAAGCAAAATTCTAGTGATGTGGTATATCCATGAGTTAAAAATGGAAATGGTAGGGATTTGGAATGAAATAATTGTAACCATATATCTATCTTGTTATCATGTAGAATGCTTTTGCTTTAATGTTTTAATTCTGTTTTTAGTAATTTATTAAAATAAAATCAGTACAGATTTAATCATGAATAGAATGATGATTATAGAATAATGTTACAGAATAAGAAAATATGTCAAGAATAAGGAGAGAGGCAGGAATTTAATTGTATTATTTCAGATTAATATTTTTGTTATTGATTTAAATATTGAAATTATGAAGTAATGAGCCTTTAATAAGTGATAAAATGATTAATAAATATTTTTCAAGCACTAATATATATTGGATGTCATGTAGATACCAATATTCTCAATGTGAAACTTTAGACCAGGTTTACATTCTGAAGTCATGGAAAAACATGAGATTTGAATTAAGATTGTGTGAAAAAATAGAAAAGCATTATGTTCTTATACTTGATGTAATTCAAAGTATATTAAGTGCTTGAAACATCTCCATTAATATTACAAGGAATATTACAACTGCAGATTGAAATCAAGAGTTGGGTACATATATATTTTAAAAAGAAATTTAATTTATCAAAAAATATTGTTATTGCTGATCAAATAATTATGTTCAAATAAAATATAAATTTTAATATTACTATCCTAGTTATTTGATCCACAATCACTGATTATATCCAAATTATCAAGAATAGTCATATTGCTTTTCAATTATAAAAATATCTAGTTAATATATAAACAAAAAATAATATGTAATTTATTTTTGAGTTAGTGAATATGAACTAATTTTGAAATAATACAAAGTTAGTAAATGGTATATCTTATGTATAATGTGTTAGAATAAAACCTAAGGTTACTATTAATATAGATTTTTGAAATGTCCTGTAGTTGCAGTATATGATGATTCTACTGGAAAAATAAATGATGCTGTCTTTATATCTGCCTCTTTATGAATTTATAGAAAACTATCTTAACTGTCAGGACTAGAAGGAATGAACTTTTATATCAATCCAGTAATTATTTTTGGCAGCATACTTTTTCACCATCTCATGTCACTTACTTCAAGCTTTAGTAAGTAATAATAAATATCAGTTAACATGCTTATCTCCATCCTGTGCTGTCTTAACTAATAATCCCAAATTACTTTTAAGCTTATGGCTTTTTTGAGTCAAGCACTTTGAATATTGGAACAGTGCACATGAACATTTAGCATCTAATGCATCTTTCTTCCAGCTGGTATTGTTCACCTCTTGTCATCCCAAACTGAAAAACATAAAGTTTTTCAATCTAAGCCAACTAGCCCCAATACCCTTATAGGTCTGAAACTATTTCAATTTCTATATTTATGAGCCCTTAATTTTTAAATAGCTATAAGTATCCTGTGTCCAGGTTTTAGTATAACCCAAAAAAATACCACTTGACTTTATCACATGTCTTCAGCTTACATACTTATATCACTTACTGTAAGCATTAGTAAGTATTAATAGATACCCAATGATAGTGTTTAATAAATCCCTATTCTGTGCTTTTGTATTTAATATCAGACTATTTTCAAGCTCATGGTTTTTATTAGTGAGGAGCTTTGTATTTTGAAACAATGTATTTGTCTAATGCATCTTTCTTTGAACTGCTATCATTTATCTCTTTTATGCCATCAAGGTATCAGTCCAATGGAAAAACATGTTTTAAATGAGTCATGTTCATCTGAAAACAGATCAGTTTCTATATATTTTGGTATCCTTTGTCTTTTAATAACTATAGTGAGATAAGGTAAAAGGAAAAGTAGAGATGAACACAATTTTTTTATATTTATTTTAAAAATATACATTAAAATAACAGTTAAGAATTAAATAGTAACTTTGAATTTAAAACATTTATAAATTAAACATTTAAAAAAGACTAGTTAATATTTTATTAATTCTGATTTTGAAATCTAAAACAAGGTTGTTTTCATGTATAATAGATAGTATTCATAATTATAAAATTCCTCTATTTTATAATTAAATTAAGAATTTTTTTAATTAAAATTTCTGATAAAATCCTAAAATCTGTTGTTTTTCAAAGGATTAAAAATAATTGTAGATAAAAATTTGGTTCTATTTAAAGTGAATTAAAAAGAGTTGTTAACTTTTTTTTTAATCAAGAAAGAATTTATATAATTATTTTTTTCAAATTCCATGATACACTATAAAAATATGGGTTTGAATCATTCAGGGGACAGTTACAGCTGTTATACAGTATTATCATAAGGAAGTTATAACTGAAGACAAGAAGTAGAGTTGCTGCTAATGTCACATTGGTAGAGTTTGAATTTACATGGAAACAAATTCCAGTGTTTTTGTGTTCCATAGCCAATATATATGCATATTAAATTACATGCCTGTAGTCTACCAAATTATAGTGACTGAATGCCAGCAGTAAGCAGATTTATACCCTTTCACAAAGATATCAATAAACCATTCTACAGTTTAAGACTGGACCAGTTTACCAAGAGTTTCCAATAAATAGACTGCTTACTGAAAAATTCACTGTGCTATAGTTTTTATATATGCAATTTTATCTGATGTGAAAAAAAGCACAAATGTAGTCATTATAGCTATATGTATTATATAGTATGCATACAGGAGATATATTTCATGATCAGATATTATTTGGTGAGTAAAAAAAATTTGTTGAAATATTATTTTAAATAATTAACATGACAGATAAAATCGCTAATTTACAAATATAAAAGTAAATAAGTCAGGTTTTTGAATATTTGTGATGATGATGTTTTAGTTATATTTTTATATCCTTCAACTAATATGAGTATTGAATATCTTTAGAGGAAATTTAACTTTATTTAAATATTCTAAATACATTAAACTGTTAGTAATAGCATGGTTAAACAGGTTAGTATGTGCACAGCATTTGGAAAGGCATTATTCTTTCCTGTTTTTCAGGTGTTGCTGGCCTGACCAGTGATAGTACTAAAACAGGATTTGAACCTGGACCCTTAGATGCTTGAGTATTGAATTTTTAAGGTGATGCTATATCCAACTGAGCCATCCTGCCAAAGGCAACAGTCAGTAGAAATTTTATATACATATCTATGAGGTTCCTCCTGATCTCTTCATTTTTGGCTAAGAGCAAAGTTGATTAGTGGTTTCCATACATTATGTATAGTCATACTAGGCTGGCTTTTGGTATTGTTGCCATTGTCATGTGTGCAGCTTCTTTAATTTTTTTTTGTACTTTTTCTTTATCCAATATTTTTGTATTTTCCCAATTGAACATGTTTATTAGTACATAAATAGTCTGCTAGCTTAGACATATCTGTTTTCTCTCTTCTACTCATCAGTTTGTGTTTTTCCTCATTCACATGGTATTTCATAGATGCAGTTTTTTTTTCAGCATAGATGTTAAATTCCTTGTAGCGTGCTATGGCTCTGGAAAGCTGTTCTGATGTTATACTGATTGCATATTTTCTTTAATTTCTCTGCTATTTTTGGAATATATGGGTACCCTGCAGTACCATTAATTGTTTTTACTTTTGATAGTTCTTTTTGTTGTCTATTTAAGGTTTTCTTAATAACAGCTTATGGATAATCATTTTCATAAGAGGTTGTTCTATATAGATCTTTTCTTTTTCCCAATTGCTGGTTTATGAACAAACTTCTTTTGCTCTCCTCCATAATGATATTATAACTAAATGTTTTGTGTTTCTTGTGTGGTTGGATGTATAGGCTAGGTATTTTTCTGGTTATGTGGATTTCTGGTAAACTGTAGTTTTGATTTTGCCATGAGGGAGTCTTGTCATAAGAACATCTAAGAATTCCAATTTTTGTAATTGTTCTGATTCTATTGTAAATTTAATTGAAGAAGATATGTTGTTGAAGTGTTTCCAAAAAAATTGTAGCAGTGCTTCACCGTGTGGTTATACAACAAATGTAACATCTACATAGCAAAGCCAAACTTTAGGTGAATATTGAGTAGCTTTTATGGCTGTGGTTTCAAATTCTTCCATGTAAATATTGCTAATGAGGGGTGGCAATCATGAGCCCATATCCAGTTCCTTGGTTTTGTTGGAAGTTATATTGAAAAAATGTTGTTTTTATGCAGAATGTTAGTAGTTCCATTATACTACTAATAGGAAAAGCTGTTCTGGTTTGTAAACTATTATCACAATTTAATCTTTTTTTTTACAATAGACATTTCTTATTCCCATGGTAAATCTGTGAATAAACTTTCCACATTAAAGCTTTCCATTAAGTCAGTTCTTTCAATATTTATGTTCTTGATTAATTCTACAAAGTGTCTAGAATCCCTGATAAAGGACTGGATCTACCAAAGGACTTAGAATTTTGAAAAGAAATCTTGACAAATTTTGATGAGGTGAATTTCTAGAACTAACAATAGGTCTTAATGGAACATGATCCTTATGCATTTTAGATAGACCATAAAAATAAGGAATTTTGCTGAAATATGGTGTTATTTTACTTTTATCCGAATCAGTGAAGTACCTGTGATGCTTTCTAATACTTGTAATTTTGTTTCCATATTTGGTATCAAATTTTTGCCACTTTTCTATATTGGCCTGCTATGAGAAGTTCTTGTATTTTGTTGTCATAATCAGTTGTATCCATTACAACTGTTCTATTGCCTTTGTCACCAGGAAGAAAAATTATAGATTTATTGACTTTGAGAAATTTAATTGCTTTCTTCTCAACATCAGATATATTTGACTGCAATTTTTGTTGCTTGTCAAGCATTCTATTTATTCTTCAGTGTAATTCTGCTGCTTCTTCTAAAAACAGTTTTTGAGTGACTTCCTCAGTGGCTGCCATTATATCTAAAAAAGGGATATTCAATGGTGTTTTGGCAAAGTTTACTTCTCTTTCAAGAACAGAAATTTCAGAATCTGTTAGATGTTTAGAACTGAGATTTTTAACAGATGAAGTTGATACATTGCTTGATACATTATGATTGTTGATGTGCCCATGTAGGTTAGAAAGTTTCTTCTTTGGGCATTCTTTTATTTTTCAATGTAATGTAGAATATGATTTTCTTACTGCTTAAGAACCTCTCATTAAGTCTTTATCAGTAAATTTATTTTTTAGAAAACATTCTGCATTATTAATGAAATGCATTGTTTGATATTTAAAAAAACTTTGAGCATTTATTCTTTCTCTTAATAAAACTTTACTTGCTCTCTGAGAAATTTTGTCAGCATTCTGGGAGTGAATTGGAGGTTTTAGTTGCAAACCTTTCAGATTTACATTTACGTAAGAAAGTTAAATGATTTTTTTTTACTTTGGCCAGCTTTAGCAAATTTTTCATAATGTCTAAAGTTTGATATAGAATCAGGTACATACTGAATACTTAATGTTTTCTGAAAGTTTTTGATGATGGTGTTTTAGTTGTATTTTTATATTGGACTATTTCAATCATCTAATATGAGTATTGAATGTTTTTAGAAAAATTTAACTTTATTTAAATATTCCAAATATATTCAACTGTTAATAGTAGCGCACCAAACAGGTTAGTATATGCACAATGTTTAGAGAGATATTTTTCTCCCTCTTCTTGACCTGACCAGTGACAGTACTAGCATGGGATTTGAAGCTGAACCCTTAGATTCTTGGGTGTTGAATTTTTTATGGTAATTCTCTAACCGACTGAGTCATTCTGCCAAAGGCAACAGTCAGTAGAAATTTCATATACTTATCTATGAGGTTCCTTTTGATTTCTCCAATTTTTCCTAAGAGCAAAGTTGATTAGTGGTTTCCATACATCATATATACTCACTCTAGGTTATCTTATGGGACTGAGGATATATTCATAAAAGATTTATTTTGAAATTTTAAAAAACCTTTATTGTAAATGTAGAAACAAAAGCCTGAATTTTAAAAGAACTTTCCCAATTGGATCTAGCGATTTTTTGGTTAAAAAAGAAAATAAACTTTTACTTACCATTAGAGATACTTTAATGGGTTGATTAATAACTTTGATTTGTAGGGGAATAATAATAATAATACACACATACATGTGCTGTTTATGTAGGTTTTCAACATGGAATTAATTGTGTCTTGTAAAATAAGTTTATTTTTGACAAATGAAATATTCTAGGATATAAACATTATCCATGTGTACACACATATATGTTAAATTAATCATTTATCTATTATTAAAATAAATCAATTCTTTATGACAATTCAAAAATGTTAAGTTTAAATTATTACATTGCATATCTGTTGAAATAGTATATTCCTTCAGACTTCCCATTTCACCTACTCTATTCCATAATAGCAATGGTATTAGCTTTAAGTCCCATTGAATGCATGTATATCTATGTATCTATATATCTGTATATCTACATCTCTTTAAACTTATATCCATTGAACATCATTTCATATCTATCCGCACACTTATATATATATATATATATATATATATATATATATATATATATATATATATATATATATATATATATATATATATATATATATATATATATATGAGTACAAGCTGTAATGTAATAGATTTAGATATGTTACAGCATATTTATATTTAAATATTAAATCTTTAATTATTATAAATTTAGGCGTATAAGTTCATTTTGTGATTTTTCTTAAGGATCGCATATACGTACAATTTTATCTGTGACCAGCATACATATATAATGAAATGTTTATATAATAAATTGTTAATTTCTAAATTTAAAATCAATCTTGTTGACAGAGATCATGACACATGCACCTATTTTAAAAATTACATGTCAGCTAAATATAAATTTACAATAACAAATTTTAATGTACGACTTGGTGAGATCAAACTCAATCAAGCAGCACTATTTCTATTCCACTCGTGATCAAGTTGGGTAAACTAAAATAAAATTGTGTCATAAGAAAATTTAACAATAGAAAAGCTAAAATTTGTAATTTGAAGTAAAACTTATAAACAAGCTAATGGGTTTTCATGCTGCAAACCCAGCTTGTGGGCAAATGTAATATAAGGCTAGAAATTAGTATATAACCCCTATATTTTAGCACTGTAAAAAATATATACTCTATAATTCAAGTGCTACATGAAGATACATCATTCATAATTTTAGAATAAGTGGTTAGAAAGACCACAAATTTCCCATTTCTTCCTACAGAAGAATGGTCACCTGCAAACCATCCTACATGCTGCCATGGTGTGACCATCATCACTGCCATAAGGAAGGACATTATAAACAAGTAACTTATCAAGAGAAAAGTTCCAGTGCCTAGTTATTCCCAAATATTGGATGACTCAGCTACAAGAAGAAAATTGGTAATACTTCTTCCCTGCAGAGCTCTATACATCTACTTTTCAATCTATAATATCTTATTAAGTTAGCTATTATAAACATTATTTAAACTATAAATTCTCATTTAAATTAAAACTCTTTTAGAGTAAAGCTTTCTAAATGTATACATAAACTTTCCTGTATATTAATAACTATTTCTTTGACTATAATAATTGTAATCAGTTATTATTTAAACTCTCTCATAATCTGTGGCTATGCCTATATTTCTATTTTGATTATTTTATTTCATCTACTAATTTTCTATGTTATGATATGTCAATGTTTCAAATCAGCAAGTGATTAATTTAATAAACTTTTGGGGAGACTATTAGAAGCTCTCCAGCATGAGATTATCATCGTTTTTTAGCTGGTAAAAAATGCTGCTTTGAAATCCTATTTTGTGAGATAACAACAGATCGCTACACAGTTATTGTTATCTATAATTATTTATTTTAATATTTGTTGACATGTTTATTAAAGTTTGCGTAACCAATTTAAATCATGATTATATCTATTAGTTAGATAATGACCAGGGATGATATTAAAAGCATTTATAAGGCCCAAAATGTGCTTTCTCCTTCCTAATTTGATTATAAATAATTATATACAGATTCAATATATATAAACTAGATTAATATTTAGTTAATCCTTTCTTAGCATAATTATTATATACTATCTTAAGAGCTGGGTCAAGTTAGTTTCAGCAGACTGAGTCTATATATATATATATATATATATATATATATATATATATATATATATATATATATATATATATATATATATATATATATATATATATATATATATAAAATGTCCATTAATTAAAAACAAAATTGTAATTATAATTGAAATAATAAATTTAATGGTTTACAAACTATTACAAACAATACTTAAATCTGCAGAAGTACTTTCAGTTAATTTCTTAAACCTGCCTCAACTGACATTAAATTCAAAAACAAAAGCAGAAGCAAACATCATCAATTCAAATTCCACGAATCTTGTATTTTAATGTTAGCAGCTTGTCAATTTATTAAATGCATTTTATTCCTGTTTATTAAAATTGCCTCTTTAATTTTTTTTTTACTATGGTTTCTCTCTTCATGAAGAATTTTCATATTTTCAAAATCAAATTTAAATTTATATTTACATGTTTTTTCGTGATCAAAAAAAACTAAAGGAGATATTAAATCACCATTATTTTTACTTTTTACACACTTATATAACAATTTATGCTCTTTCAATCTTTTCTCAATATTGCACCTAGATTCACCTATATATGATAGCATACAATCACAAAAAATTTGATATATGACATTACTTTTCTGCTTGACAGGTATGACATCCTTAGAATTATTGACTAATTTATTAATATTGTTTGGAATGTAGAATGAAACATTAAACACATTCCTATATATATATGCTTAAAAAATTTCACTTGTGGATTTGAAATAAATGGAATAGATATCCATTGTTTACTATTAATCTTCATTTTCTTTAAATTATTATAACTTTTTTTAAATTGACATAAAGTATTGTTTATTTGTTCCATTTTACAACCAACATCAAGCAATTCCTTGGAAAATATTTCAATATTTTTCAGTTTATCACTTTGGTAATGACCTAATTTTTCATTCCAAAACAAAAAAGATCTAAAACTTGCCATCTTATGCATCATTGGTACTTTTGGTTTACAATTTATATATCCTCTTTTTTGCAGTAGCTTAATTATTAGTTTATAATTTAATATACTGTTATCCTTGTAATCATTAAATCTAAATATTTAATATTATTGTCCTGTTCTTTATATATATATATATATTGTACCGGTCGGTTTCGTCTGTTCATATAACAAGATCTAGCATCTAGGCAAAAGTACCTCGAATCCAATCCTGTGCAAGATACATAAGTCAGAAACATTCATGAACTCTGCCCTATTTGCCTATTTTCCAGATCTACCCACTTATGAGCAACAATTCCAATGATACTGATCTAATTTATTCCTACCCCGCCGGCATCACAAAGTCGTGACACAAAAAGACTCTTATTCGAACTTGGTTCATGTCTAGGATATTATAATTAGCGATTTTCAATTATCTAGTAAGTGAAACCTTGTTATATTACATCAAAATTATTTCTATTCACTGAATAAAACAATGACTTAGATATTTAGAAAGATATAAAATTTATTAAATCAACTTGGAGTATGTATGATTGCACACGTTATTGGTGTTACAATGTCAATAAAATGGGTGTTTATCTCCCTTGGACAACATTAACCTCCCTTACAATACTATACAATGAACATATTTAATCATCAATAACAAATCATTCATGGCTTTATTCTAGTGTGGCTATTTATATGTCAATAATTTATCGATTGACTGGGATACATAAGATTTTTAATAATAGCGCTAGACTACGGTACCCAAAGTTATTTGAATCCACCAGTAATAAGCACAACAGCATTCATACCAATACATAAGTTTATTCAGTTGGATAATAAGGGTAATTTTATTTAATTAATATTTGCATTTTGCTATATAAGAACGTGTGTGGGAAGCTAATTTGGGGAATAATAATAATGGCAGAAGTGTCGTATCTGAAAGTGCGAATGAAATATATATAAAAAAGTGGTAATCCATTTAGTATAATCATAACAGTATGGTTTAGGAGAATTAATAGGCTTTTAACAAAAACGAAATATGGGAGAGCGGTACATGTATGAGGGCAATGGAATGATCTATTCTAAGATCTAAAAAGATGCTTCCATTCACCGTTAATGAAATGCGACTCTCTGCAAACGTCGGCAGGGTCGGGTCATAAACAACTAAGAAGGTGCTTTATTGAATTGCCATAGGCTGGACTTTTGCCAGAGCGAACCCTATGCAACAATATCTCGTGCTGAAGAAATCCAAAGAGGTTTGCCAAACCTTGTCCTTGGGATTGGAAGTAAAAATGAATGAAGCACAAAGATATATTTATCACGAAAGGCCGGTATACATGTAACGCTTGCATTAATATAAATATGTAGATATTTAGCTAAGGAATAAATAATTATCGCCTATCTTTATTAATAAAAAACCCTCGTACCGGTATGATTTGATTACTACGTGGATGTGGAAGAATTACAGTTAATGCTAATATAATATAGCTCATAGAACTAAACGATCCCCCCCTTATGTATTATTTTAAACTACACGTAAACTTTCCACAACGTATAAATATAAATCTTTGGTTTTGAATGCTTGAATAAATAAATACTTTTCATATTATTAAATATATATATAGTCGGTGGTGGCTATTGATTTCAATAAAGTAGGATTAATTTTACTCATATAAATCTATTTGCAGATTTTAGAAGTTAGCGCTATTATTTAATTAACCAAATAAACACATTTCTAAGAAAATAGATTTTTACTTAGTTTTAGAAAATAACACTGTATAATAATTATCAAATTCTGATTTTATTTCCCCAGACTGGCAGGCACCCGCTATACTAGGAATAACAAATTTGTTTTCAAAACTACTAGGTTAATTACCCTCTGAAAAGTAAGGAAGGTTTTCTTTTATTAAAAGAGATAGCGTAAGCATTTGCGATTCTGGGGGAAAATTATCGACATATAATTTAGTATCTAAAAGTATAAAACATAATGATGAGAATAAAATATTGCCGCATAGACGTGACATTAAGAACTAATAATTATTCAGGAGAGGTTTAATGTAGGAGAGATTACAGCTAAGTTATATAGAGAGAAAACCAGGTACAATTAACAAAAAGGTAAGAACTTTACAAATTAATTCATAACTAATATAAAATTTTACAAATGAAAGATTTACAAAATGTTTAAAGAAATAGATAGGTGAAAGTTAAAATTATTCACGGTAACTTTAAGAGTCTAGAAGCATTTGAAATGATTACCTCTGTAAAACATGGTGGTTCTTTTGATGATTTCAATTCCCACGGAGACTAGATCTAGTTTATCAAACATAGTTATTCAGGCAGGTAGTAATTTTATGATTTAACGAACAGGCATATCAGTATAGTCTATGAGTATCAGGATCCATGGGCACAGATTGCAGGGAAGGCCATCTCGAATGGCGAGAAAGGCGATTTAGATTTACTCAGTACACATTGAAATTAACGAACGCAAATTTTCTTGGTGACTGCTCTCCTTGACTGTCCTAGTTACTCTCTAAATTAATTCGTAATTAATTCCATGCCTCGATATTTTTGGAATCCCTTTCTGATTGGTCATTGCAATCTAATTTCCAAAAGAATTCGTATACAAGCTTTTACCTATTGTGATGGAAGATGCCATTGTTAGATAAGTATTCAAACTTTAATTAATTTTGATAAAAGAAAATGTTTGTAACAAAACTAAATCAATTAAGTTTAGTTTCTACTTTTGATTTTAGAGAAACTTTTAATTAAAGTTATGTTAGAATATTACACAAGATTACGCTTCTCACCTTTAATTAATTTTGACTAATTACAATCGCATCTTCCATATTGGATTTAAAAGAAAAGTGGAGTTTAATGGCAAAAATAATTTAAAAACACAATTTTATAAAATTACATATCACGAACTTTTCCACTAAATATTGGCTCAGTACTTTTGTCTCTACAATATCTATAGATATCTTAGCTGCAATTAACAAACAATTACTATAACTTTTATAAAATAAATAAATACAGAAATTATAATATATTTTGATATTATAAGTCCGTGATAATTAATCCCCCATTCCCTATTGCATATATGAATTTTCAGATGCTACATTTATTAATTTTATTTTGCATGTTTAAATTCAGATATTTATGCCAATATCTTCGTTCATAAATATGTTAGTTAATAATACTCAAACAAAAGGATACAAACAAATGTGTTAGTGAGTGGAATATGTATGCAAGAATAGAGTTTGAATTTAGGTTGGTAGCGGAAGATTGGAAGTGGGCTGTGAAGCGCAATCTGAATCTCAGATTCCGCTTCATTTTCCCGGACTTACAATTGATAAAAAAAAATGTAAATTTTCCCGAACTTACAATTGATAAAAAAAAATGTAAAAAAAAAAAGATCTTACTTGCTGTTCTGGTGACAAAAGAACAACCTGGTTTGAAAGGAGTACGTAATTTGTTTATATAAAAAAAAATTATCAAACTAATGCTAGCCCCATTTTGTTCTTTGCTGCTATATGCTAAAAAAAAATCTTGATCTATCTATCATTGAGTGCAAAACTATATTCATATTTTCCTTTTTTAAAAATGTGGTTCAAATTCCTTATCTATCCATCTGTGATTTATTGTTCTGTCTTACTTTCCCCGATCAGGAGGTTCAAATGGCTTTTTATTGAGGGTTTGGTCACCCCGCCAGAAGTTAGGTTGATCATGAGAAGTTGCTTGGTTTCTAGCTGGCTCAACTTTTTGTATTCTCTCATGAGGTTCTTTGTTGATGGGCGTGTAGTCACTGGTGGTGAGGAATTGTGCCATTTCCTCAATTCTCCTTATTCGGCATCCTACCATCATTTGTTGTATGTATGGTGGCATATTTTGTTGTATTGCATGTATAATCTGGGTCTCTGTAAATGGGAATGCTGTCAGAGACCGGAGACGTGCCACTTGCCTCAAAAAAAACTGTGTGTGTGTTTCCTTGTTGGCCGATCCATACATTTCTTTTAAAACCGAATGATAAATGCCATCCTGGCGCTCCTCGCTCCAGAAGGTCCTTAACAGAGCTGCTGCATACTGTTCAAAATTCAGTGGCTTGTCTTCATAGCTTTCCCACCATGATTTTGCATATCCATTGAGATAGTGAATTGCCAAAGCTACTTGATCCGGTGCTGAGATCTGTTGGAATCGAAACAATTCTTGAAGACTTTCAATATGCGCTTTCGGATTTTCTCCAGCATCACCTTTGAATAATTTCACTTGGATGAACTTTGCCAGGTAGGCCTGTGCATTCGAGATCTGTCCTATGGGCATAACATCTGATATCCTATCAATGTGGTGTTCCTGTACTGGTCCTGATGTGTCAGGTTTGAACTCTGAAATTTTCACTGCGCTGCTTTTCAGTTTATCAATTTCACCTCTCAGTTCCTTTAGCTGGTCTTGAAGCTCTGTCTGTGTTTCTTGCACATTTAAAATGATCCTCTCTTGTTCTTCATGACACTTCAGTTCATCACCCAAACATTCATTTATTTGACTTATGGCTATGTGGTGGGCAGCTTCTTGCTGGTCTATCACACTTCGTGTCATCATTAATTCTCCAGTCATTTTGAATACTATAGTTTTAGTTTCTTCTTTATGCTCCTCCAAGAATCCTTCCAATTCAGTATGAACCTTTTCATAGCCTTTCCTGCAGTCTGCTCACACCTCATCTATTTGCTTTAAGATATTACTGTTCATTACATTACACAGTGATGACATCCACTCCTTCATCTCATTATGCTTGGCTTCGAATTTTTTTCTGATGTTAGTGAACATATCCATCAACAATGTTTGTAGGTTTATATCCTGTTTCTGTGTGGAGCTTTCTACAGATTCCATGGTTACAACTTCCTGATGTTCTTGCTCTGCATCAGTTTTCTCTTTATCACTATTGTCCATTCTGCTAAGCTTCAAATATAGATAGACATATGTGTATTTTATTTATATATTTTTTATTTATTTAAGACACAAAAATGCTCACTTATGGTTTTCTGTTTGTTTTTATTTATTTATGGCCTGATACACCTCTCCCCCATTCTCAAATGTCTCCCCCTTGTTCTGCTCCCCCATACCTGTACCCAATCTATACCTGATTTATTATATTTAGTATTCTACCATGCCTGCCTTTTGCATTATTAACTTCTAGATCCAACATTTACAATATATATATATATATATATATATATATATATATATATATATATATATATATATATATATATATATATATATATATATATATATATATATATATATTGTTCAAATATCATATTGTTACCTAATCTACTCTTGTGCATTCTTCAGTGTTTTTGCTGGGTCTTTAAGTTTGGTTGTTCCTTTGCACCTAAAACATACTTAAAATTGTATTACTTCATATTAAAATTATCAACACTTGCATTACATAGTTGAGTACATTACATAGTTGAGTACATAGTTGAGTACACTAGTTGAGTACAAATAATGCTCTCTATATAACTTGTTAAATTTTGGAATCATTGTTTCTAATAATATTTTTTTTTATTCAATCTACCATCTGATGACAAAATTTATAATGGTATTACTACCGGGCACCAGTCAAGAGGAGTAGATTGTAACAACACTTTTACTAAATGATTGTACATTTTTATAAACACATATTTTTATTTATGACAGCTGTACAGCAGTTCAGATGTATAATATCATAAAGTAATTAAAGATGTCATTACTATTTGAAGCACATATTTTTTTTTCTTTACATACTATGGGTGAAAAAGTATTTAAAAGCTGCCACTACTTTTCTTTCACCACCCCAAGAAAGTGTACATATTTATTTAAAACATTATTTATGGAAGCAGAACAAAATATCACATACTATGGGTGTGAAAGTATTTAAAAGCTGCCACTACTTTTCTTTCACCACCCCAAGAAAGTGTACATATATATTTACAACATTATTTATGGGAGAAGAACAAAATATCACATACTATGGATGTGAAAGTATTTAAAAGCTGCCACTACTTTTCTTTCACCACCCCAATAAAGTGTACATATTTATTTAAAACATTATTTATGGGAGAAGAACAAAATATCACATACTATGGATGTGAAAGTATTTAAAAGCTGCCACTACTTTTCTTTCACCACCCCAAGAAAGTGTACATATATATTTACAACATTATTTATGGAAGAAGAACAAAATATCACATATATCCTGAATATTGTTTATGGAAAAAAAAATCTACATATATGATTGACATTATTGGGAAAATCATATACATATTAGTAATGACTTATACCTAGTGTGTATAATATTTAAAAAGAACATCATCTGAACTGGGTGTACAAACCAAGAAAAAAAAATTTTACACATATATTTTCATTATTTAGAGAATAAACATCATATATAGTATAATAACATCTATTATTCAGGGTTCAGCAGGGTGTAAAAGTAATTAATAGCCCCACAACGGGCGTCCATACCCAGGGAAAAAAAAAAACCTGTACCGGTCGGTTTCGTCTGTTCATATAACAAGATCTAGCATCTAGGCAAAAGTACCTCGAATCCAATCCTGTGCAAGATACATAAGTCAGGAACATTCATGAACTCTGCCCTATTTGCCTATTTTCCAGATCTACCCACTTATGAGCAACAATTCCAATGATACTGATCTAATTTAGATCTAATTTATTCCTACCCCGCCGGCATCACAAAGTTGTGACACAAAAAGACTCTTATTTGAACTTGGTTCATGTCTAGGATATTATAATTAGCAATTTTCAATTATCTAGTAAGTGAAACCTTGTTATATTACATCAAAATTATTTCTATTCACTGAATGAAACAATGACTTAGATATTTAGAAAGATATAAAATTTATTAAATCAACTTGGAGTATGTATGATTGCACACGTTATTGGTGTTACAATGTCAATAAAATGGGTGTTTATCTCCCTTGGACAACATTAACCTCCCTTACAATACTATACAATGAACATATTTAATCATCAATAACAAATCATTCATGGCTTTATTCTAGTGCGGCTATTTATATGTCAATAATTTATCGATTGACTGGGATACATAAGATTTTTAATAATAGCGCTAGATTACGGTACCCGAAGTTATTTGAATCCACCAGTAATAAGCACAACAGCATTCATACCAATATGTAAGTTTATTCAGTTGGATGATAAGGGTAATTTTATTTAATTAATATTTGCATTTTGCTATATAAGAACGTGTGTGGGAAGCTAATTTGGGGAATAATAATAATGGCAGAAGTGTCGTATCTGAAAGTGCGAATGAAATATATATAAAAAAGTGGTAATCCATTTAGTATAATCATAACAGTATGGTTTAGGAGAATTAACAGGCTTTTAACAAAAATGAAATATGGGAGAGCGGTACGTGTATGAGGGCAATGGAACGATCTATTCTAAGATCTCAGAAGATGCTTCCATTCACCGTTAATGAAATCCGACTCTCTGCAAACGTCAGCAGGGTCGGGTCATAAACAACTAAGAAGGCGCTTTATTGAATTGCCATAGGCTGGACTTTTGCCAGAGCGAACCCTATGCAACAATATCTCGCGCTGAAGAAATCCAAAGAGGTTTGCCAAACCTTGTCCTTGGGATTGGAAGTAAAAATGAATGAAGCACAAAGATATATTTATCACGAAAGGCTGGTATACACGTAATGCTTGCATTAATATAAATATGTAGATATTTAGCTAAGGAATAAATAATTATCGCCTACCTTTATTAATAAAAACCCCTCGTACTGGTATGATTTGATTACTACGTGGATGTGGAAGAATTACAGTTAATGCTAATATAATATAGCTCATAGAACTAAACGATCCCCCCCTTATGTATTATTTTAAACTACACGTAAACTTTCCACAACGTATAAATATAAATCTTTGGTTTTGAATGCTTGAATAAATAAATACTTTTCATATTATTAAATATATATATATATAGTCAGTGGTGGCTATTGATTTCAATAAAGTAGGATTAATTTTACTCATATAAATCTATTTGCAGATTTTAGAAGTTAGCACTATTATTTAATTAACCAAATAAACACATTTCTAAGAAAATAGAATTTTACTTAGTTTTAGAAAATAACACTGTATAATAATTATCAAATTCTGATTTTATTTCCCCAGACTGGCAGGCACCCGCTATACTAGGAATAACAAATTTGTTTTCAAAACTACTAGGTTAATTACCCTCTGAAAAGTAAGGAGGGTTTTCTTTTATTAAAAGAGATAGCGTAAGCATTTGCGATTCTGGGGGAAAATTATCGACATATAATTTAGTATCTAAAAGTATAAAACATAATGATGAGAATAAAATATTGCCGCATAGACGTGACATTAAGAACTAATAATTATTCAGGAGAGGTTTAATGTAGGAGAGATTACAGCTAAGTTATATAGAGAGAAAACCAGGTACAATTAACAAAAAGGTAAGAACTTTACAAATTAATTCATAACTAATATTAAATTTTACAAATGAAAGATTTACAAAATGTTTAAAGAAATAGATAGGTGAAAGTTAAAATTATTCACGGTAACTTTAAGAGTCTAGCAGCATTTGAAATGATTACCTCTGTAAAACATGGTGGTTCTTTTGATGATTTCAATTCCCGTGGAGACTAGATCTAGTTTATCAAACATAGTTATTCAGGCAGGTAGTAATTTTATGATTTAACGAACAGGCATATCAGTATAGTCTATGAGTATCGGGATCCATGGGCACAGATTGCAGGGAAGGCCATCTCGAATGGCGAGAAAGGCGATTTAGATTTACTCAGTACACATTGAAATTAACGAACGCAAATTTTCTTGGTGATGCTCTCCTTGACTGTCCTAGTTACTCTCTAAATTAATTCGTAATTAATTCCATGCCTCGGTATTTTTGGAATCCCTTTCTGATTGGTCATTGCAATCTAATTTCCAAAAGAATTCGTATACAAGCTTTTACCTATTGTGATGGAAGATACCATTGTTAGATAAGTATTCAAACTTTAATTAATTTTGATAAAAGAAAATGTTTGTAACAAAAGTAAATCAATTAAGTTTAGTTTCTACTTTTGATTTTAGAGAAACTTTTAATTAAAGTTATGTTAGAATATTACACAAGATTACGCTTCTCACCTTTAATTAATTTTGACTAATTACAATCACATCTTCCATATTGGATTTAAAAGAAAAGTGGAGTTTAATGGCAAAAATAATTTAAAAACACAATTTTATAAAATTACATATCACGAACTTTTCCACTAAATATTGGCTCAGTACTTTTGTCTCTACAATATCTATAGATATCTGAGCTGCAATTAACAAACAATTACTATAACTTTTATAAAATAAATAAATACAGAAATTATAATATATTTTAATATTATAAGTCCGTGATAATTAATCCCCCATTCCCTATTGCGTATACGAATTTTCAGATGCTACATTTATTAATTTTATTTTGCATGTTTAAATTCAGATATTTATGCCAATATCTTCATTCATAAATATGTTATTTAATAATACTCAAACAAAAGGATACAAACAAATGTGTTAGTGAGTGGAATATGTATGCAAGAATAGAGTTTGAATTTAGGTTGGTAGCGGAAGATTGGAAGTGGGCTGTGAAGCGCAATCTGAATCTCAGATTCCGCTTCAATATATATTTTTTTTTTCTTTTATATAGATATAAATTTATATGTGCAAATAATATATATAGTTTATAGATGATAGATTGATACACTGTAATAATATTTAATATATTGATCTATTATGTTGTTGTTTTCTATTAAATAATGTGTTAAATTATTTAGCTTTAGTTTTTGTTAAAATAAAACAGGTTGAAAGAAGGTGTAAAAGAAAGCGATCAAGATTAGTAGATAAAATGTACATGTGTGAGTACAGATGTTTTAAACATAAAACATTTTTACACTTATCTTTATTGCAGGCTTTTGTTGTTTTGTATTATCTAGATCTTATCTATCCAAAAAAAAAAAGAAAGGAGAAGGAAGGTATGCTTTGATGGCATAAATATAGTTATTAATCTTATTAATGACTTGAGGACCATTATCTTGTGAAACTCTGATTTTATCTCAAGATAACAGGAAAATTTGCAGGTGGCCTTTTGGTCAGAAATTCAAAATATAAAAACGAGTGAAATAATATTTCGAGGTCAGTTTTTTTTTTATTAAAAAAAAGAGAGGTGTAGTCATTGATATGCAGTTTTAAAGAGAAACAGGAATCAGTTAATAATTTTAAGAAGAGGAATCACTGAACAATATGTAGTTTTTGTAAGGTAGTCTTTTAAAAGTTTTGTTTCTCTTGCCGAATATGCAGTTTTTTTAAACTAAAAGAAATGAGCAGCTAAAGTTAAAGTTTTGTTTTAAAACTCAGAAGGAGTTGTTTGATTTGTTATTTCTCTCTTTTAAAAAAATTAAAGAAGAAAATATGACTTGTTTGAAAGCCAGTGGAGAAGAAGATGTGTGCATATATAAGTAATTTACAGCAAAACTAGTTTAAAGAAAAGAGATGAATTTAAATTGAATCCTTTACAGAAGTTGTTAATATAATATAATGGTACTTATATATTTTTGGCTGTTTCTGAAATCATAAGGATGCTGTGCTAAATTGCAATTCTTGTTCCTTGAAACCTGTCATCTATGGGTTAGCTCACTGATCTATCTATGGACTCATATACCGGTCGATAATAACCAAAAGAATGGTCGAGTTTAAAGCCAACCACATAAGCTATCTGATAGGCTTATTTTCTGTCTCCTGGCCTATTATAGGCTCATCACCTATAAATGAAGGGAGAAGGGGAAAGGAGAGGAAAAATGAGATGTATAAAAGCCTTATAACCAAGTTTGATTAAGCTATAAATCAATTTTTTTTTAAGTTTTCCTCACATTTATCTAAAGCGTCTACAATAACTCTTTCTTTTTAAAGTGGTAGAAACAAGCAAGTCAACCAATTCACATTTATCAAAAAGTATCTACAATAATTTTCTTGTAAAATGGTGTGATCAAGTAAATCAACCAGTTCATACTTATCTAAAAGTATTTGTAATAACTCTTTTTAAAGTGGTAGAAACAATCCAGTCAACCAATTCATATTTATCTAAAGCATCTACAATAACTCTTTTGAATCCAGTCAACCAATTCATATTTATCTAAAGTGTCTACAATAACTCTTTTGAAGTGTTAAAAACAAGCCAAACCAATCTGTGGAAGATATAAATAGGCAAGCAGTCTGAAAATTTAAACCTGGGACATTCATAAGAAGTGAAAATGATCAGGTAACTTTGAACTTTAATTAACAAATCTTTTATTAGTACTTATTAAAAGTAAACTGTAATTTCTAAAGTCAAAGCATTTTATTATTTTTTTCTCCTTTTAAAACATATACATTAAGAGTTTGTTGAGTGATTGTGATTCTTAATAATATATAAAATACACACACATAATTTAAAATTCATGAAACTTAATTCTTTTATTATTTTGATTTTTTTATTTATTTATATATTGTAATGATAAAATGTTTTTTTATTATTGTTCTTTCTTTATTGTGTTAATTGAGCAACTTATCAATATATTCTTTATGTTGTTTTTTTTTTTTTTCATTTTATTTATCTCTGCATATTAAATTTGATATAACGTTTTTTTTTTGCTCAAAGTTGCAATAATATTTTTTATATATGTGATTTATGTATCCATCCCTAATATAAGGGAACACATTTTAACATAATATATATATTCACATATCAGCAAGTGTGTGCATGTATAACTGCTTATACCATTCAGTGAAGAATAGGTTTTGCATAGTTAATTTAAATATAGTAAGTAGAAGAACAGGGCTTCACATATGAATGAAAGTAAAAAAACACACACATTATATAAATGAAATTTGCCTTTGTGACATATAAAAAGTAGGGAAAATTTTGAATGAGTATTTATAGAATTTTTTTTTTATATCATTTGAAACCAGCTTATTTTAAAATATCAAAAATGACAAACTTGTATATAAGTTTATTTAGTTATGCGTATATAAATTTTTGTATTAATTCTATATTTAATTAATATAATAATAATCAGTCAATTGTATAATTAGTAAATTTGATTTTTAAAAAAGGAAGAATAGTATTAATAAATATAATTATATCATATTTGGTTTACGAGTTATTATTAAAAATATTGTTGTATTTTTCTTGTCTTGATTCTATCGTTTTAAATGATCATCATCACTCGCAAATGTTAAGCAAGCATAGAATATTGATTTACATTTAAGGATGTTTAAGGATTATGCTTGACATATAACCAAATTTATTAATGACTAGAGGTTAATAATAAAAAGCTAAAATTATGTTGTACTCAAGAGTTATGATCACCATCAATTAAATCCTATCTTTAGAATAATTGATATGTTTAGTAAATAGGGATTTCTAGAAAGTTGAATATAATGTATAGAGATTCGTGATGATCATTCATCATTACTGGTATTATTGAATCCTAGTTTTAACTATAAAAGTATTTTGAGTAAATAACCATAAACATATATAAATGCTAGTGACTGTTATATTTAAATCCCAGTTTAACATAGGATGATTTTAAGAAGTGCCTATAAGTTTACAAAAGATAAATTTGTTGTTGTGAGTTCATTATTAAGCTATGGATGGAATCAGCATCATCATCATCATTATATTATGATAAGTAATTAAGTTAAGTAACTAGTTTGATGGCCATCCATATAAGAAATGGTTTTCACTATGTGTGTTTGGAAGCCATTAATAAGAGTACATTTACATCTGTTCATCAATATGCTTAAACTAAGCTAGTAATGTCTATAAGAGTCTTGGATATATAAATTTTTTGATAATGAGATCTTATAATTTTATTAACATGGGTAAAATATGGGAATGTCTTTTTTTTGTTCATTAGTCATCCAAGTCATGTGTAGTAAAAAATGTACTGAATGAGTTTGAACTCAGTACACTATGGACAGATCGAATTTATCTAGATTTAAAATAATCTAGTGGTGCCTGGGAAAAACACATGTACTTAGCTAAACTGAAAAAAGTGATTAAGTCCTTTTTCAACTTATTAACTTTTTTTGATTATTTTTTTATAAGTTGTTATAAATAATGCCAGTGTGCGTGTGTGACCATGAATGGTCTTATATACATGGAAAGATGAATGAGAAGGATTCTTTGTTAAAAGAAACTATTATGGGAGATAAGCGTAATGCATTCCATAGATTTCACAGTAAGTTTATTCAGTTGCTATATCTAATATTTGTTTATCTGATGACAATGGCTAGTATGTTTATTGGTTCAAATGACTTCCCAATATCAAAATATTTTAAATCTTTAATAAGGACAATGATTAATTTTCATTTTATTTTGTGTGATGAGAAATGGGATAATTTATGTATCTCATTATTAACGTGTCGGAATTAATGTTTGTGATAGTTGCAAACGGGCTATGGTGTTATATTTAATTATTTACAAATAGACACCAAACTAAAGCATGATATGTATATGTTCTTATTTATATGTTAGCGTCATCCTTATTTAATTACAAACTGTATATCAGATAACATAGTAAATTCATTTCACATTTAATTTTATTCGGTTACAAATGATGAACCGCTGGAGCATATTCTGTTTAGTTTAGTTTTTAAATTCATTATCTATCATTTCACCATCTATTTTTTTTATATATTTATTATTTACTTACAATATATATATATATATATATATAGGTGCATTACTTAGTTATTTTAAATACATATTTGTATTATTATTAAGTGTTGCAAGTATGTCTTTATTAAGCACATAGCATTCACTAACATTTTGCTGCTCTCTTTAAGATGATTCATGATATCAAGCTGCTATTCTATAGTTTGAATGGATATATTTTTAAAACTGAAACATGAGGGTCCAGAAGTTTTCAATGCCTATCCAACATCACAAACTGATATGTTTTGAATATAATAGCAAACCATTTGGTTCAATGACACTGAGTACTATGTACTGAATCCCATGATTAATTACACATTTGCACCCCAATCATTTTTTTTAATATTTTAGCACCATAGTCTCAGATGCCAGTCTATGGTAACCAATTCATTTTATATGCACATGATTGAGGTTACAGCCTTAATGAATATTATTTACTCCTTATTAGTAAATTTCAGCATTAGTCTGAACTTGGAATCTGGTTTTACCTAATGAATCTGTATTTTGAGCATATTTAATTGCTCATTGGTAATATATTAAAATTGGTAGCTTGTCACTCTATAGCTGTATTATCCTGGTAAATGTTTAACTCACTATTACCAAACCTAAAGAGTAGCTTGGCATGTTACAATATTAGACATGAGTTATAGACCGCAGATAAATATATAAATTAAATTGCATATCAAGATGAAACTGTTGTATCATTATCCATCTCATCATTACTGTATACTTGCATGCGTCATTCATTCAACCAATGCTAAATAATTATGTTCTGTTATTTTAATTAATTTATTTAATCATTATTTTATTAAACATATTTAAAATTATCATTTGTTTAATGTTGCTTCTCACAATCTTTTCCAAATTACCTGAACTCTTTATTAATATATTATGCATTACTGTAGTTAAGTCATAACATATTGAATAGTTCATTTGATCTTTAATTATAGTTAAGTTATTAAGTTTTCCATGAGTCTCATGTTTGTCCCTTTGCTTAGCCTGCTCACTGAAGAAATTGAGACAGTATTAAATCATGAAATACTGGTAAATGAGTTGAAGTTTGCTCAGATTCAAGGTTTCACCATCACATCTAGATCATCTTTGATGAAATTTATCTGGACTCTGGATTTTGTTGCATGAATGCACAAATATGATCTTTACACTGTGCTTAAATAAATGCATGTTATGTAGACATATGTTTATGTTAAAATCAATCATACTTTATGAATTATTAAAATGAACAGTAGTTTTTATAAGACTATCACAATTTGATTATGTTCATTTTATATTGTAGAGGCACATCTGTGTGCTGATATATAAGTGCTTTATGTAAATGTATTGAGATATTTGTGATGTCAGTTAAAAGATCATTACTGTGTTACAGTTTTTAAAAAATTTAATTACAATGATCACAGTAATATTGTTAGTTGCAAGCCTGTGACTGGTTGCATGCATCAAACATGAATCCATCTTCACTAGTTGGAATATCTTATCAGTAGTGATTACTTATATAATAGTGATGGTTTAGGACCTATGGAAAGAAATGAGGTGTTACTGATAAGACAGATCAAGAGCTAACCCAAGAATTAATTCACTGATATAATATTCAAAATTGGTTAGAGGTAGATTTACCAAGCTCTGAATTGACACAGATCAATATTCCACCTGACAATAGTGTGGCTTTTTTATACAAGTATCCAAGAGGATAAGCAGCGGAATGGATTTTGCAATAATATTTCTTCATGCATGGAAGTAAGGCCCTGATTGGAAGTATGAGACAGTTTTGCTACCTTGAGCAACTTCTGATTGAAAAGTCTACTGTTCTGGATTGATTGCTCATAATCCAGTGATATCTTTCAAACCTATCATAATTCATAGCACCTAAAAAAAATTCTGCATTAAAGTAGAAATATACACATATCTTTATATTTTGATAGATTATATATTTGTAATTTATATCTAGTTTGAAAAAATACACGGGATTACTTTTAATAAAGGTTTTAATAAATTCAGCAAAAATAAAATTAACATAAAAGAATTTCCTTCTTCGATAAATATTAAAATAGCATTTGCTATCAATAATAGAATTTCTTTCTTCAAGTTAATTTAATCACTAAACGTATTTTAATTTCAAATTTTTCTATTTATTTCACCCCCATACTAGAAGTAGTTGTTAGTTAAAATAAAATAAATAAATTTATGTTTTTTTAAAAGTAGATATAAAAAAAATAATAGAATATTTATACACTTAAAAAATTATATAATTAAAAGTCCTGTAGATATTTCAATTTTTTAATTATTTTTAAAGATCAACACCCACTGTTGAAGAAGAACAAGCAAATATATTGTATTTCTAATGAGATTTTATTTGCAGAATAAAAGATTTTATAAAAGATTTTAAATGCACCAACTATTAATAAGTTAATGAATTATATATATTCTGTTTTAAGTTTAAAATAATATAATTAAGTTCTCAATTAAAAATTATGTACACTTTTAAAACAACTTTAAAATTCATGCGATCATCATCATCGATTTCAACCATTGTCAGATTACTGCCAGACAAAGGTCCCTTCAAGTTTAATTCAATTTTTCTGATCCCTAATATATTTTCTCTATAACACATATCACATGTGATCTTTTTTATATCTTTTATAGTCTCATGGGATTGAATTTAAAATTTCAACTGTTCATCTATTATCATCTTTTCAAGAAACATGACTTCTCCAGTTCCACTTTAATTTCTTAAATATTTCAATTATGTCACTGATGGTGATCATTTGTAGGCTCACTGGAACCTTTTTATATACTTGGGAAAGCTGCCAAACGACTATTGAGAATATCAGGTGATAAACGGAACAAGTAGTAGAAATATGATTTTGTTGTTTGCAAGAAAACTAATGTGTGCTATATAAACAAATTAAAATAAAAATAAAATATGTTAAGAGTAGTTTATTCAGAAATGGTACTACAATTATCAACCAGCTAAAAAAATTAGAAATTTAATGAAACAAATAAACAAGAAGAAAAAACAATACAAATTAGTTATACAAATATGAATTTAGTTATACAAAATATTTTTTTAAAAAAAATATAAATTACAAAATGCAAACCATGTTGTAACAAGTAATTTTTGTAAAAAAATACAAGATTACAAAATACAAACTTCCCTCTGGAGTTCCTTTTTTTTTCTACATCATAGTGATCTGCACTTACAGCAAGATATTTTACAATCAATCTGGTTGAATAGATTATGCTGACACAGTTTCCTTATTGATGATTACTTGCATATAGAATTCTTTAAGTAACATTTTGAAAGATCATAGCTTTAGATAGCAAAACAATAAGATATCTGTAGCAAATTTTTTCTTATATTTACAAGTCACAAGGGCAAATATTAAATACCTTCTTTTTCTCGCTTACAGATCACAAGTATAGAAAATTGATAAATTTGTAGAAAAATAAAATAAAACTTCTATTTACATTTTTATTATTAATATTAAAACAATATTTTAGAAAAATAATCCACTATTTATTCATTAAAATAATAAAACCTTTACAAATTTTATAATTCCTTCATATCTATTAGTCATAAGTAGAAATAAAATTAAAATAACCATCTTAATACAAAAAAATGTTTCAAATTCAACATCTGTCACTTAGAATGCGACACCAAAAGTGTTTGGATATTTTTTTTTCTAAAAATAAAATGAAACTTCTCACTAAAATTGTTCATTAATACTACACATCTTTTACATCAATAATTTTTTATAAGGAAAAAGGGGGTATTAAAACTTGTTCATTAACATGTTGTAACTTTTATTCTACTATTCAAACTGTAAAAATATTGCTATCTTGCAATTGTAAGATTATTTTGATAAAAATACACCTATCATGCATTACTTTTATTCAATTTTGTTCCAAAAAAAAGACAAAATTTTCATTTTGTTTCTTATTACATGTTCTATTTATTATTTAGTTTTTTCAGTACCACAAATGTCTACAATAGTCCCAAAGCATTTTCTAAATGACTGCTATCAGTGGTATCTATTTCTTTTCTCATCCATGTATTTTATTTTCAATTTATTTTTATTACTCATAACATATCTCTATCAGTGTTATCTATTTGTTTTTTCATCCATGTATTTTATTTTCTATCTATTTTTACTACTCCTAACATATGTCTCTTCATACTGTGTTCAGTGATCTGAAATATTTAAATTGCTCTTTGTTAAGTGTACTAGTTTTAGATCCTTAAATAAAAATAGCTAAAAAAACTATTAAAAATCTTCTTTCACAGCATATAGACACATTTCCTTTTAACATTAAATTATTTCTATCAAAAGCACTCCATAAAATTCAATTTTATGATTAATGCCATTCATTACATTTTCATATGTATTAACAATGTATTTAAAGTATTAGTAGCTATTAGTTTTTTCTAATTCATTATTATTCATTATTTACTTATTTGGAGAAAATCCATTGAACATTATTTTAATCTGTTTATTATTTATATTTGATCCCACTTTTATACTATTATCTGATACTTCTCGCAATGACAGTTAAGTCTCTCAATTATTATTTACAAAAACATCCACATTAATTGCAAAATGTAGATAACTTAAATAATCTTATTTTTACTCCATAACCTTCCCATAACTGTTATAAAATGTTTTGAAAGTATGAAATCACTCTGCTGTTACCCTTATTATTGTTAATCTGATTTAATATAAACTATGTCATCTAATCATTGATGTCACATTTTTATAAATATTTTGCAAAATATATTAATAGCCTGTGTCTAAATATTGATAATCCAATATTTAAATCACTGTAGAAATGCTTATAGAATCAAATGCTTTTTCATAATCTACAAATCCAAAGAATAATGGTAATTTACACTCATTAAATCTTTTTATAACTTCTCTCATTACTTAGGTGTGATCCATTATGTTAAAACAAATTCTAAATTCAGTTTGCTCTATAGGTTATTAAAACTTAAAATTTGCTATAGGTAAGTTATTAATTATCTTTATTGCATATAACTGATATAGAAAACTGATAGATCTGTAATTTCTAAATCTTCTTTATCTCTTTTCTTAAATATTAGTATTACTACTGCTTTCTTCCAGTCATATATATATATATATGAAAAACAAGTTATAATCACGTAACTTCCTATCGCTTGTATTTATGATAAATAGATGGTGCTTTACCAAAACCACCGAACAAGCATATATTTGTTTACATAAACGTCAAAAGAGTCAGAATTCACTATCTCTTTCATTTGCTCTACCTTCAGATCAGCTGATTTCAAGCTAATTTGTTATCATCAGCGAAGGATAGGGTTAGAAACTAGATCTAAACACTGACTCCAAGCATTTATGCAACAAGTTCCTATCAGTTTGCAAGCATGAATTTATATATATATATATCACTTAACCATTTGATATAACTGACTTTTTTTTTCACTTGTCTCTCTTAAGATATCATTTATAATTCTATTATTTTTTAGAGCTTTTTTTTTTTCATAAATTTAACTACATGTCTCACTTTTTTATTTAAAATTCTGGACAGTTCAGAAATTTTAATAACTGTAGCGAATACTTTGTTGTTTTTTTATTATGATTATTTACTTTTTAATACAACTGTTCCACCTATTTCATCATGTCACCTTTTTTTCAACAATAGTTCCGTCTTTTCTTTTTATTGCCAAAATATCTTTCTTTTCAATAATAAGATGTTGTTATACACTTTTATGATTTTTATTTTATTCTCTAATTTTCCTTACCAATTCATAATTATACTTTCATATACTATTATTTTTTCATATCATTTTACAAAACTCTAGGTATTTAATTCTTCTTAATGGATTATTTTTAAAATTTTTCATATTATTTCTTTTCTTCATAAATTCCTTTGTCTCTGTAGAAATTTACTGGTCAATTGCTGCTTTTTGTACCAGCCAATCTTTATTATAGTTTTTAATAGAGTATCAATTATCTTTTTAGTTATTTTATTCACATCTGAATCCTCTTCAAAATTTGCTAATATTTAAAATGCTTTGTAAGTTCTAATTTAAATTCATTAATATGTTTCTGCATTAGGAATATCAACTGTGATTACTACTTTTTAAAGAAATTTTATTTTTCTAGTTTTGTATTAACACGCATCTTTCATCTCACTAATCAATGATCACCTTCTGCGATGAATCTATGAAGAACATTACAATCATAAAATACACATTTTCTCTTAGTCAAAATATAATCCAATTCTGGTATATCTTCATTTAGATGCTTTCATTTAATATTTTTCTCAAAGAAATAATTCATAATATACAGTTTTTTTCTACAAACTATACATCTGTGAAATCTCTCATTTCTCTCATCACAACCAAATTTACCCCACTTTTATCTTTCAAATTTTTTTATCAATTTTGAAATTAAACTTTCCAATGATAATTTTAAAATCTTGAAAATCATTTTGTGCACTCATATAAATATATTTATGTTCTTCAACATTATGGTAATTTGTTGGGACCTAACTCTGAATTATTTGCATTTGGTATCTTCCGTTAACTAAAATAAGCCATTTTGCCATTCTTTATTATTTATCACCAATCACTGAAGTATTGTTTTCACTTTTTATTTATACTTTCATAATATACCCTTTTTAAATCAAATGTTTCTTTACTTTTGCTTTTAACTTCCCATATCAAACAATTTCTTGTGTCATATCAGACAGTTTTTTTTTCAAATTCATGTAATCTTCTTTCACACTTGAAAGTAAACTTCAATTGTAATAAATGAATGAAAGATCATTATTAAATGGCCGTCTACATCTTTTAACATCCTCTGCTTTCAGCAACCAACTTCTGACTTGGCTGGTGATTTTACAGCCTTCTAAGAATAAGAGTCATAATTTAATTTTGTCATGATTGTAAATATCTATATATATATACATTTTAAAAAAGTTCATTCTCACACACAATTAATATGCCTTTAAAAAAATTTGGGAAATGAGAAAATGAATCATGCTATTTTTTGATCTTAAACTCGGAGATAAAAAATTAATGAACATACCATTCAAACTGGTTCATGTTGAAGAGTAGTTCACCTAAGTTCATTTATTACATTAATTATTACATAGTAACAACAGCTGCGAAGATAAGAAGTTTGGAGTAGACATTTAGGGCTTTGTTCTATTCAGTTTTTTAGAGCCTAAAAGAAAATGTTCCATTTAATAATAGTATGTTTTTCTATAGGGAAAATTAACACACATATATATGAGTTATTTTTTAATTAATTTTTTTTCAAATCTAAATCATATTTAAAATCTGTTAATATTTGAAAACAATTTGCGAAGTATTAATTTAAATTGATTAAAATATTTCTGAAGATTAGGAATATTAACTGTGAATTTTATTTTTCTTAATAAATTTTGTCTCTCTAATTTTGCAATAATAGGTATCCTACATCTCACTAATCAATAACCACTCTCTGTACTAAGTTTATTAAGAACATTACAATCTTGAAATATATATTCTTTGGTAGTCAAAATAAAATTCAATTCTGCTGTATCTACCATGTCTATTTCCATTTAGCATTTTTCTCAAAAAATGATTACATAATATAATGCATTTCTTTTTTTTGAAAACTCCATAAGTGTATGTTCTCTCTCATTTTTATAATCATAATCAAATTTACATACTGCATTTTTATCCTTTAGTTGAAATTTTAAACCAGAATTTCAAGAAGTTGTAAAAGACCTAGAAAGAGATCACAACTAAGATGGATGGATGAAAGATGAAAGTGTGTTGGGATGACATGAAGAAGAGAGCTTAGAGGTTGGAAGAGATAGATTGAACTTGGTGATAACATCTTGCAGTTGATCAATAATGATTAAAATAATGATATATATATATATATGAAAAACAAAAACAAGTTATATATATGTAAACTTGCTATCGCTTGTATTTATGATCAATAGATGGAGCGTTACCAAGACCTCCAAACAATGTATTTTTTGTTTTTTCATAAACATCAGAGTCAGAATTCACTGTCTCTTTTGTTGGCTCCACCTTCAGATCAGCTGATTTACTATCATCAGTGAAAGATAGGAGTTAGAAACTAGACTTAAATACTAACTCCAAGCGTTTATGCAACAAGTTCCTATCAGTTTGCAAGCATGAATTTTTTAGTCATGTAAATGTCTTCAAACCCAGCTTATCAAGCCAGATAGCTATATATATATATATATTGTACCGGGTCGACCCTCGGAAACCACCTACTTATACGTATATATAAGTTTTGGCCGGTTTCAAACTCCTTCACAATACATTTATAATATTATAAAGGTTAGTTGAACGAACCGGCACGTTCGAGCAAAATGGGAGATCTTATTAATAGCTTTAACTATCAACAATGGCCCATCTCGGCTGCTAGATTCAAACCCCTACCATCCAAATACTTAATTTGTTTCGGGGTAAACCCCGGGGCACCAGCTAGTCTGAAGACTAACATATTCGGGTAGTAGGCTCATAATCCAGTGCTTGAAACAATTCCCTTAACCAGCCCAGTCTAATTTTAATCAATGATATTTATTGCTAATAAGATATTGATAAAAAGAATTGACCGACAGATCAAATTTAAATTTAAAAATAATTTATTTCAATCAACGTCAATTAAGTTTAAATATAATTTACTAACCAACATCAACGCATTCTAAACATTTTATAAATCCAAATTTCACACACGCACATTTTAAATTTACATATGATAGGATATTTCATGAACAAAGCAACATAATCTTAGACATTTAAATTAACTCTCATTCGCAAAAATAATAATAAAGCATTAATGACATTTGAGACTCTCGCACACACATCAATAGTTCCTTTTATGTATGATAGAGTTCATATAATGTTAATCTTCAATATTTACGGATTACAGTGGTGACTACTACTGGTAAATAATAATAATAAAACAGATACCTAGGATTTTTTTTCTTGTCGGTGGCTACTTCTGCTGCTTCTAATGGATTGTATCTAACCGGTTAGATTTTGTTTATGGAAGAGAATTTATGGTAATCCGTTGGTTTCTTCTTGGAGACAGCTGCACGTTTTGACAGAGGGTTTCTGTGTTGTTATCCAGACATTACTTCTCAGGCAGGTTTTGATGGTCTTATTGGACTAACAAGGCTGGAGCGCAAGCGTATATTTCCAAAAGCTTTTCAGCACTGCATTTCTGTAAACTGACACAGTAAAACTAGACTGAATTTCAAACTCCAACTGAATGTCTGATAAACGAAAAAAAGTCTATTTATACCTGCGACGTGTTTTTGTTTTAATATCCTCCGGCAATACGTGTTGTCGAAATTCCTTTAGATTAATTATTATGACAACGTGTTTTTCGATTGAATATTTTATTAGTAGTAGCTATTTTAAAATGTGTTGTTTTCATATCTTTAATTAGCAGTCCACCACTGTGTTTCTTTTGAAATACATTTCATTTCTTTATTCATTTTTCTTTTTTTATATTATTCTTACATGCATACTTTTGTTTACATTCGCACGCACTAATATAATCTATTACAATAAACTGGAATGAAAAGAGATTTTTTTTTTTTTTTTATATCTTAATAATTTTAACTTTTTACGAAACTCTTAGTTTGTTTTTTTTTTTTTTTTTTTATAGGAAAACTCCCTCTCCCCTCTTTAAAGTAATTAATTGTAACTTTCAAATTCTTTTTTCCGAAAGATTTTGATAATAATTTTTATCCAAAATTATTTTATATACATGTGCCAATTTGGCATTGGCACAATATATATATATATATATATATAGAGAGAGAGAGAGAGAGAAAGAGAGAGAGAGAGAGAAAAAATCATATGAATATATTAAATGAAAAATAAATTTACATTAAAGTTTTGTCACTACCATGGTTTTATTTATTATTAATGAATAGACCTTCCCAAGTAAAAGTCAACTAGATATATTACATATAATTAAATTTCTCTTGAGAATGACTATTTTTTAATAAATTAAATTCATATTTATGAGAAAATTTTAGGAAAAATTTGTTTTTAATTAGTATTTAATTGTTTTTTGTTTTTTGTTTTATTTACTTATTATTTATGCAGTAAAGTTGTATATATATATATATTAATTCATATATTTTTGCAGAGAAATGATGAATTCATAATATTATTTCCAGGATCTTCCGTGTAATAAAAATATAATAGCTAAATAGCTGAAATTTCAGTATAATAGCAAGTACTATCCTCAGAACTTTTTTCTCAAATCATAAGAATGTGTGTGGTGAGATTTAAAATCATTATTTTTTTTCCTTTATTATTTTCTCCTAATTCTCAAATTGTATTGGTTGAGAAGTTTTAAAAAATATTTTATCCTCCAATAGCTTTTTTTTCAAATATTGTTAATTTTCTTTAATTCACACTTTTCATTTACTCTCTTAGACCTTTTAAAATTCTCTATAGTATTCTGTAGAAGTCTCTGGTCATATTATTCAATTTTTTTCAGAATATGTGCTTTATTAAAATTGATGTCATGGTTAGTTAATTCAGTGTGTGAATAAATGGCTGGTAAGTTAGATTTTTTCTAACTGCCAAAATGTGTTCATCCTTTATGCATATATATGTTTTAAAAATAAAGAACATTTCCAATTTTTAATTAAGGTTAATGCATTTTCAGTATCAAGAACCATAATCATAGTTATTCTTCATAAATCTGAGACAGTTGTATAATCACTGTTATTAATATGCAAAATGTCCTGATTTACATATTCCAATTGTTTGAAAGTTGGATGTTGTTTAATCAATGACATTGTTGTTGTTCTCAAAATAATTATGCCTCTTTGATAATTATTTTCCTAAAGTCATACTCCATGCAAATCAGATAAACTCTGTGTTGGTCAAAATCATGTCTTGTTCTCTTTCATAGTCCAAGAGTACTGTTGTGTGCTAGATTAGCTTTTTCTCTTTTATATAAGTATATGGATTGTTTTATTCTTGTTTAAATGTTGGTTCAGATTTTACAATAGTATACAGCATTGCATTCCAAGTCATTACATTGGACAGCTTATACTATTTGTCAAAATTCTTCTTTCTCAATTTTGTCTTTAAAATTGTTTATTAGTCTGATTAAAGTAGTTGATTTTTCTTGTTTTAATTTCAGAAAATTTTCTATTATTGCACATAAATTTAAGTCTTCTCATAATTTATTTTCTATGGAAAGAAACATTAAGTTGGATAGTCTTTCTTGTACTATTGTGAATCTTAAATAGTTTTTTATTATTTTACATTTTGACAAACTATGTTTGGACTCAGCAGTGGTTATTGGAATTGTTAATAAAATTCTTAAGATATATATGTAACATATATGTGTGTAAGATATATATTGCGGTGTTGATTAAAATAAGGTAATTTGGTGCAGGGTCCCACTAGTCCTCAGAGATCCTGGCATATGCCCATTTGATCAACCTTAGAGACACTACTGTATTAATGAGAGACAAGACTCAATAGTTTTCATTTTTTAATATTTTATAAAGAGTAATAATCATGTTAATTATTTTTTCTATCTTTTAAATTTATTTCTGACTATCCACTGAAAACATTTTATCATGTTTTCATTTTGGTCACCATGACTTCTACCTAATTTTGGCATTTTAATCTTGTGGAATATTTTAATTATAGACTTTCAGTTCTTATCTCTAAAATTTAAACTTTTCTCAACTTACTTTAAAGCTGTTTGTTGCATTTTATTTATGTTTTAGTCTAAGGTTTCCTGTTCTCACAGCTAATGTTAATTAATCTACAATCCCTATTGTGAGTTTTATACTGTAGTACGACCAGTTACAAGATGACTAATGACTGGTTCTCTTTCCCAGTAAAAAGATGATTAGTGGCTGGATCTGCCTATATTGATCTCTCTAAATCAATGGTTAATCACAAATATTTTAATGTGTTAGGGTCTTAGGGTCATGAATTATGACATGAAATGTGACTGGGTATTCCATACTTCAGCTTATAATGAAATATTGTGCTAACAGTACATTTTAAATTGGACAAAACTGCTGATAAAATGTTTGAAGTTATTTAAACTTTATATTTCAATGAATCCATGAGACAAAATAATGTTTTCAAATGGCTTACAATATTTCGTGATTGCACTCAAGCATTAAACATGATCACAAACATGTAGAACACACTGTCATATTATTATGACACAACTCTTTATTCATACATGATAAAATTTGAAAAAAAAATTAGTGATTAGCTAACCTATGTTGAAACAATAACCTATGCACTGGTTCAGAAATGACAATGTGTGAAAATTTTAGAGAAAGAATCATTCACTCTTTTACTATGCCAGTCTCTTCTATTTAAATTACATATGACATCTGCACTAATATATTAAATTGAATATTACATAATTACTAATAATTCATAATATTAATATGTAGTAAATTTAAAAATTTCAAAATGTTAATATGCTGAAAGAAATTAATGGATGCAAAGTGAATAAGAAAACATCTTCATGCTCTCAAACTATAACACTTTAGATTGGCCTATATAACTAAATTTAGGTACAGAAGATAAGATGGTCATTCATATCTTTTCAAAAGTCTCTATTTTGTGTTTTGGTTTGAGAGTATCCTTAGTAATCACCAAAACATCATTGAGCTAGTATAATGACATTACAGTGCATAAGCTTAGAGTATATCTTTTCTATTTAAATTATGTCATATTATGTAGGTTTGCTGAAGCAAGCATTTAATTGTATTTAGACACATCTGTTTGTGTAAAATGTTTTTATCATTTTCAGAAAACAAACTTCAATTTTTTAATATATTTTTATTACATTATTGTCTGTTATGAATACAATATGTAATGTATAAATACTATATGTTGCATCTTATCCTTCTCTTTTTATTGTTAATTATTTTTTAATTTCATTACAAAGTTTTTTAAATTTATAAAAACTGTCTAAATGTCAAGACTATACCAGATTACTAGAAGAATGTAATAGCACATTAATATTTCAAAATTAAAAAACAAAAATATTTTAGAAATCTAAGATCATTAATTTTCTATAAGTTAGATGTAAAATGTAAAATATTGGACTTAGGCAATTCTCCTCCCACCCCCCAAAAGAAAAAGTTGAATTTAAGATCTGCCTATCACAAAATACCATATTCAAGTATCAAAAATATTACTAAAATTGTTATTTTGCCTGAATTTTATACATTATAATAAAGCATTTGTATCTATAAATATTTTTTGAATGATAAAAATTGTTAGAACATAATGATCTAAAATTTTAAAAATATTATCAAATTCTGAAGAACATTTATCAATATTAAACAGCATTGATTATTCTCCTAAACATATTAAAGGATTTGAAATGGGTATAGACTGATGATACTGTCTTCATATTTGTTAATCCACTGTGAAGACATCTAGGAAAGCATTTGCCCTGCAGAGAGATCTTTAACATATATAGTTATTAAAACAAATGCTAATAAACATAATCATTGAAACAGTAATCATTCTAAGCATTGTTTATATTAATATATAACTCTCTGTTACCCAATCTGTTCTTCAAACAAAAATGAATCCATTTTCATTTGTTTTTCCAAAGTCCCATAATTAGCCGAGAGATATCGCAGCCGCCATGCAAGCAAGTAGTTGGTTGCAGACGGTTGTGGGTTCGCGTCCCGGCCGATGCTATGACATATGGAAAAAAAAAACAGATCTGATAAATAACATTGGATAGAATAAATACTTGATTTAAATTTATTCAAACTTTACATATTAGCAATGTATTAATTCGTCAATTATAAATTTGATATTTGGTTGTTTTTTACAAGGATATTAAAATGAGTAAAAATACACTCTATCTTGTCAAGTTATATAATTAGCCATGTTAAATAAAGCTTCAATAACATCATGTTTACAGTGGATATTTGTCTTATTTAATATTATTTATCTGGCCTGCTATCCTTATAAAAATTAGAGAGAAACAGAGAGCAATAAAATAAATTAATTTGTCAATAGATGGCAAACAGTTTACCATTCTAGTGGTGGCATACATTTAAATGTAGGTATGAGTAAATAATATTTAAATATTTTATTGCAATGCATAGATCTCTTTAATGGAGAAGAATAGTAAAGGAGAATACAATGCTAACCAAAATTATCAAATACTAGATGATAATGGTTTGATCAACTTTCATTTCTTTTTTTTCTCTAATAATAGACAGATAATTTTTAATGGCAAATATTGGACGGTTGTCTGAAATGATTGCCAGCTGGTTAGTTGAAAAAAAATCTTTTAATCAGCTTGATTTCGAACCCGGATTATAAGTGAATGCACTGCAACTGTACTATGAGAAATTTTTTATATACATTTTTAAAAAGTTCATTATCTGTCTATCAGTGGTAAATTAAATAATATATAATAGTTTGTTTTTAAAGAAACTAAAACTATAAATATAATTGCTATAAATTTGAAATTTTTTTCACCTTTTACAGTACTATAAATATCTTAATATAAAAAGATTATTTTATAACCTAGTAGTTACAATTTAAAGCTTTAGATGTTTTGAAATGGGATTTTTAACAGTTTATCGCCTAAGGCCATTGACTCATTTTTGAGCACTAATAAATTTCGAATAATATATATTTTAAATGTAAATTTTTAACCTTAAGCTATTCGTTTTATTAAATTTTATGTGGTATTTTTACAAGAAGTTCATAAAAACAGAAAATATGTGTCCGAAATATTTTTTGATAAATAAAAGATTTTAAACCTGTTATAATAACTTCAATATACAGAGAGATGAATTTAATTTGCAAGTGTTAACATTTTTTAAACACTTATTCACAACAATTAACTTTCCATAAGTACACCATCTATTTGTTTTAAAGCAACGGGGATCATAATTTTTAAATTTATATAGACAATGTATATATATAATATATATGTCATTGTCAATCTGAATTTTTAAAACCATTTTGACCAATTTGATATATTGTTAAATATTTTGATAGTCGATTAATTTTAAACTGATAAGTATAGATTTAAATTAAATTTTAAAAAAGCTACTCATTTAGATGCACTAAATAAAATCGAATTTCTTTTTGTGAGTTGAAAAAGTATAGAATGAAATGTAAAAATTAGTAATTGATAAATAAATAATCGACTTTCAGATACTTGATACTTTTTGGCTCATCTGATGGATGAGGATTGTTTACAAAATGTGTGCACAGTGAGAGAGGGGATGAAGTAGGTTTGAACACTTGTTAATATAGTGAAATTGATGGATGCATTAATAAAAATAAAAACTTTAAAATATTTCTTCAAGTTTAAAAGTGAATAGAAATCATTCCCTTCTTTGAGATAGAATGATTTAATGGAAATATATTAAATTGATAACACAAGCATGGAGGTTCTGATGTTTGATATCTTTGGTTCACCTAACAAGTGAAGTTAGTCTTTAAAAACCATGATTAGTGAGAGAGAATGATTTATTGCTTTAGTGGATGGTTATGATATAATGAAAGTATGATTATGAATACAGCAATTTTATTGCTAGAGAATTCACAAGAAGTTTCAGCACTAAAATGGATCAGAACTGGAACTATTTTACCATTCCATGAAAGAATGCAGAGTACTTAATTTAATTTACTGTTATCTTTTATGATAGCAAAGTGTAACAAAATATTAAAGTCTTCAAAATGTATGATGAAATTTAAGATCTAATAAATATAAAGATTAAAAGTTGCAATAATGATCATAAAAATATATATTAAAACCACAAAAAATAGCACTGAACATATGTCAACAAATTAAAAGCTACTTATTAAAAATGATTTAAGTAGGGGTATTTTATGGTGAACTTTGGCATGATTTTCATGGGTGAGATAGATCACATCTATGGTATAAAAATTATTTTAAAGACATTATAAAGATTAAAACAGATAAAACCCTCCATACGTATTGCCCCTCAGTGCAAGCCAGAGTAATCAATGGATGCCTTAAGGCTTGTGCATAAAATCCCCATCTAGTGCCTACTCATCCAATAACCCCAGACTAGTTTCTGGCTTGTGGCCTTTCTCAGTGAGGAGCCTTGGATCTGAGAGCACTGCACCTAGATCAAATGTTAATTGTTTCAATTGAGAAGATGTGGCAGAGAATAGAATACATTGGATAGTTACAATCCACCATGCTAATCAAGTACTTCAGAAAGAAAACTGCTGGAAAAATTAAAAGACAGCATCACAAAATATCAGGTAAACAGGTGGATTGGCATATCCTATATGTTGATGCATTTGTGTATTACATATTGGTTTATATAGTCATCACAAAATTCATTTTTAGTAGTTTTTTTTCTTCCTTTTTTTTTCTTTTTTGAATTTTGAATAGCTATACTCATTTCTGATTGGCTGTTTGTTTTTTAACTAATGGTTTGTCATTTAAGGAATCATATGATTTTCATGCACTGAAAATGATAAAGAGTTGTGATCTATATATCAGAAAAAGATAGCCTACAATACTCACTTTTCAAGCTGTCATCCATTCAATAAAAAATTACTTGATTCTTTTTTGCATAGAAGTATAAAAATATTAAACATAATCTAAAAGAAAGTTTTAACAACCAATTTATATTATCAAAATGTATGGGCCAAACTGGATTCTCATCTTGCTTAAATAGAAAAAATCCAATTTTATAGTTCAAAAACATTCTCCTTAGAAAGTTTTTGATAAATAATCTTATCTCCAGCATGCAGTAACAATTGGTTATTATTAACTTAAATTTAAAATATTAGTTTTGATCTAATTTACAATTTATATCACTAGTAAAGTTTTTCTTTCATTCAACAGAACAATAAAATATTATGGATGATAGATGTTTAATTTACAATCTAAAAATTGATTTACATGGTGAAAAATCTTCTTACCTGGATAAGTACTCCTGAATATTTTATTATTATTACAACATACTTGTCTCAAAATTTAAAGTTTCAAACCATATATGTTTGCAAATATAATCTACAGTTATTTATCATTTGGATTTAGTAAAATTTGATGAAGCTATAAAAAGCAATTTTTTTCTTTACATCATCACCTTATCCAAATGCAACACTATAATTGTCATATTTGCATTATCAGTGTAATTCTCAAAAAGCAATAAAATTACTTTACTAGCTGACCATTGAGTTAGTTTTCCATATCATCAGTCATTTCCTGAATATATTAGTAACAATATTATCGAAAAACAGTGCTTGAACCATCTTTTTTGACACAAATGAATTTATCGAATATTTTCAACAATTATGAAGTCTTTTTCTGTTGTCTTAGCAAATTCATATGGATTTTTTGTTGTATAAATTCTATATAAAAAAAAACTCTGTAGCAAAGTTGGTGGTGTATCCTTTTATCATGCTTACAATTTGAAGCTAAATCCAAGTTAGACTTTGAAAAAGAAATAGGTTACAATATATTTTAAACTTTTTTTTAGATAACCATCCATTACTGGTCAGCAAATAAACATTTAGCTGTTACCATCTATAATGTAAAAAATCCCAGATTAATCTGAATTAAACATATAAATTTCTAGAATAATAAATGTTTAAGAATAATTATCGATGTACTTATCTGAAGTAACTAGTGTCAAAATTGTAAATAAATTAAATTGTAATAATTTTATATAAAAAATCGACTATAGTAATAAAAATTGGATTGTATTATAATGCTGAATTTACTACTATTTGAGCAGGTGGTATATATTATGTTCTTTTAAGCATGAGTCCAAATTTAATTATTTAATCCTGCTATTTCAGAAAAAGATGACCTGCTAGTATGAGTATGTGTATATATATCTAAATTATCCCAAATTCACAACTCAACCAGACTAGACAAAAAATAAAAAGCTCTAAAACACAACCAATGCTTTCACTACTACAAGCAGACTTCTCAATTGCAAAGAACTACAAAATAATAACATAAGTAAACTAAACATTACTCATAATTCCACTAACATTCCATATATCATAACATTAAAAAAACTTTTAAACAAATCAATTGCTTCAGAATCATAAATATTTGATAATAAAGATTCTTTAATTCTTCTTTTTATTTCATTTCTCTCAAAAAAGACAAACTTAGCCTTATCAAAATTCATAGTATGACCTATATATTTTCATGGCTATATCAAGCAGAACTAAGATATGTATTTATAACCCTACTTTTATTTACCTTTATTCTTTCATTTAAACTCAAATTACTCTGACCTATACATACCTCCTTACAAAAACCAAGGTTAATATACACTACTCCAGAAATAATCTTTCTAGAAAAAATAAATATCTCATCATCATCATCAACTATTATCAATCCACTGCAGGATGAAAATCTCTCCAAGTTTAATCCATCTTCTCCGATCTTTATCTTTTCTTCTCCACCTAACCCTGCACACTTTCTTATTTCATCTATCTATCTCACATGTAGTCTCTTTCTGGGTCTGTTACAAACATTTGGACTCCAGTTTAAGATTTCAATTGTCCATCTATTATCATCTCTTCTAGCAATATGTCCAGCTCAACTCCACTTCAGTCTTTTAATTTTTTCAATGAGGTCAGTAACACCTGTTTGTTCTCTTACCTATACATTGCATTTTCGATCACTTATTGTTACTTCTAACATGCATCTCCCCATACTTCTTTAAGTGGTCTAAAGTCTTTGTATTGCTCTTCTATTAAGTGTCCAAGTCTCATATCCATAAGTACAAACTGCTAAAACACATGTATTAAAAACCTTCCTTTTCAAACACATAGGCATATTTCCTTTTAATATCAAATTATTTCTACCAAAAGCACTGCAACCAAGTTTATTCTATGATTAATTCCATCCACTATGTTTCCATCTCTATTAATAATTTGACCAAGGTATTTGTAAATGTTAACTTTTTCTAACTCATTATAATCAATCTTTATTTTCATATTTTGAGAATTTTCATTAATCATTTCTTTAGTCTTTTTAAAAATTTATCTTTAGTCCTACTTTCATCTGATAACTTCTGCAACATTTCCTGCAGCTCTAAAGTATTATTTTCAAAAATAACTACATCATCTGAAAAATATAAATAACTTAAATAATCTTCATTTACTTTCACTCCTTTAGCTTTCCATTTTAATCAACAAAATACTTCTTGCAACACTGCTCTAAAAAGTTTTGGAGATATGGAATCACCCTGTCTTGCACCCTTCTCAGTGTTGACTTTCCTAATATTATTATGTTGCATTTTTATAAATATTCTTTAAAATATGACAATATATTGGATCTATATCTTGATGATACGATGCTTTAATCACTGAAGAAATGTTTATAGAATCAAATACCTTTTCATAATCTACAAATCCAAAGCATAATGACAACTCATATTCATTTATCCTTTCTATAATTTCTCTCAATACCTGGATATGATTTACTGTACTAAAATGACTTTTAAATCCAGGTTGTTGTCTTGGTTGGTGGAAATCCAATGTTCTCTATAGATGAGTTGTAATCATCTTTGTAAAAAAATTATATAAAACTGATAAAAGGTTGATAGGTCTGTAATTTCTAATATCTTCTTTATCACCTTTTTTAAATATTAATATTAATACTGCATTTATCCAATCATCTGGTCATCTTTATCATTTAGACATTTGGTACATAACTTTGCTAAAAGAAATTCTATTTCTTCACCTGCTTCTTTTAATATATCAATTATAATTCCATCATTACCTGGAGCCTTTCCTTTCTTCATAAATTTAATTGCGTGTCCCACTTTTTCATTTAAAATTCTGGGCAATTCGGAAGATGTAATAGATATAGGAGGTACTTGTTCTTTATATAATTCTTGATAAAAGTCTTCTACCCATTCCATGATGTCATCTCTCTTTTTAGTAATAATTCCATCTTTTTTTCTTATTGAATATATAAATTTTTTACCAATACCAAAATGTTGCTTTACACTCTTGAGACTTTTATTTTGTTCTACAGCTTTTCTTGCTAGATCACAGAGTTATACTTTCTTATATCATTTTCAACCTTTTTCTACACCATTTTATAAAATTCGAGATATTCAATCCTTTTTAATGCATCATTTTTATCTATCTTCATATTCCTTCTTTTTTTTCATAAATTCTCTAGTCTCAGTAGAAATTTTATTGGTCAATTGCTGTTTTTTCTACTAGATATCTTTATTGCAGTTTTTAAAAGTATATCAGTTATTTACATATTAATTTCATTGAAATCTGAATCATGTTCAAAATCTACTAATACTTGAAACCAATTTGTAAGTTCTAATTTAAATTCATTAGAATGTTTCTGAAGATTAGGAATATCAACTGTAAATATTGTTTTTCTTAATAATGTTTGTCTCTCTAGTTTTGCATTAACACATATCTTACATCTTACTAATCGATAATCACTTCCTATGTTAAATTTATTAAGAACATTACAATCTGGAAATATGCATTTTCTGTTAGTCAAAATATAATCCAATTCTGCTGTACCTTCATTTGGATGCTTCCATGTCCATTTCTTTTTAACATTTTTTTCAAAAAAAGAACTCATAATATAATTTTTTTCTTTTTCTGCAAACTCCACAAGTCTATATCCTGTCTCATTTCTATTACCATAACCAAAATTACCTACAGCACTTTCATCTTTCATTTGTTTACCAATTCCAGCATTAAAATTTCCCATAACAATTTTAAAATGTTGTTTACTCTGATCAAAAGTCTTTTGTAGATCCACATAAAAATCTTCTACTACTTCATTACTATAAGAATTTGTTGGGGCATAAACCTGAATTATCTGCATTTGGTATCTGCTATTAAGTTGTATAACTAATTTTGCCACTCTGTTTGATCCACCAGCAATCTCCACAATATTGTTCTTCCACTTTTTATTTATAATGAATCCTACTCCACTTGTATTTCCAATATTTGGGCCTTTATAATAGAGCATATGTCTACTTTTTAAATCAATTGTCTCTTTGCCTCTTTTTTTAACTTCACAAAGTCCAATAATGTCCCATTTAATATAAGACAGTTCTTCTAAATCTTTCAATCTTCCTTAATTTGAAAGTGATCTGCAGTTGTAAGTACCTAAATAAAAAATAAATAAATAAGGATATAAGTACTATAAATATAAAGATAATAAAATAGATTAATTTAAACGAATAAAATATGTGTGTAAAAATATAACGTTAAAGTATAAATTATGATATTTAGATTTTGATCTCATATTTAACTCGATATAATTATAGGGTATTTATATTTAATCCTGACTTGTAATTCGATATAGTTTATTATTAGTAATAGATATAAGAAACAAGTATAGGTTGGAGATGAAAACCAGGAAAATTGCATTATTAAAATTAGAAATAGGGGGGTTAGTATTTAAGTTGTGCTAATATATTAAATGTTGGTATTTATTACTTTATGATATACCAAAAATATATTATATTAATATTTATGAGAATAGAATGAAATCTAAAATTGAGTTATTTCAAGATATGAAAAGTTTCATAGTTTTAAAGTACACAATATAATATTTTATTTTTATTTAGTCAAAGAATTGAATAGTGAGGTTATTACAAAAATTAAGTGGGGTGTTAAAAATCAATATTTCAATAAGTATTAATTATAATTTTACTGGCCTAGAGTATAGATCAAAAGTAGTAAATATCATAAGAGATATTAGAAAAAGAATATGAGTCTTTTAGAATATTAAAGTAAGATTATTTTGTTTTAAAGAAAATACATATATTTTATCTTCTTATCAATTTATAGTCGTCAAGTTTGGAGTAAATTATATTTGTTAACTGAAGCTTTAAACAATAATGATTGTAAATAGTAAACATAGAAAGTGTTTGATCATTAATATGATGTTATAGCATAATAGTTATATATAATTTTATTATGTAAGAAAATACAGCCAAGCTATAACCATAAGCCTATATATTATTAAAAGGGTATATTTTATTTTAGTTCTTGACAATTATAAATAAGGGGAAATAAAAATGTTTGAATGTGTAAATAATTTTATTCTGTTATATTATTATATAATTTTCTTTATATAGTTATTTGCTAAAGTGTGTATTGGTTCAAATATAATTATTAAAAATTTTGTAAATAATAAGTTAATAAAGTTAATGTTTATAAGTTGAATTAAGTATTTAGAGTTCTGTTTCTTTGGTATGAATCATCATCACTTCACCATCTTCACAGACTGCTAATTGTAATATACACATTAATTAAAGTATAAAATTTACAATTTAAATAAGAATAAATTTAATAATAGAATAATGTCTAGTAATTATTTAAGAATAACATATTTTAAAAGATATATTAGTCTATTACAAAAAAACTATGATCACATAAGTCATTAATGAAATGTATATTCTAAATGTAGCAAAGTATGTTTATTTATAGAAAAATCAGATTATTAATTATTTTATTGTTAAGATTATATATTATTATAATAATTGAAATAAAAGTGGTTATTTATTATTAAAGTATTATATTTCATAAAATCATAAAATAGTAATATAGTTATATTTATAAATTATGATAATTAACAGTTTTCTTAATTATTATATTACCTAGAAAATTAAGTAAAATTCCTCTTTGTATCTTTTAAGTTGAATAAATAGCTAATTAAAAATCAGTGGTATTCCTGAGATCCCTTATTATAATAATATTATTAGTAGTAGTATTAATTAAACAATATATTGTTAATTAAACAATATATAGTAAAGTGATAGTATAAACTTATTAATTAATTCACATTAAAGTTAAGAATCATAGATATTTTATTATATTTATGTCGATATTATTGTTAATCATGGGAATATCTAAATGCTTAATAAGAAGGATTATCTTGGTATTCTTATGCCTCTTGGGTAGATACTTTGGTATTTGTTTAATGTTAAAGGATTTGTGATCTTGTCTAATAGAATATTTGGGTCTCATAATTGCTAGTATGAATTTAAAATAATTTAGAAATAATTAGAGTATAAAATTATACCTAAAGAAAATAAAATATAACCTAATGTATGGACTTGTCTATGGCTCATCATCTTGTTGGCAGGGTATAATTTATATATATTAATTTTAATATACTCATGTATAAATGATTAATTCATAATATTATTTCTGGGAACTTCTGTGTAATAAAAATATAATAGCTAAATAAGTGACACTTCAGTATAATAACAAGTAATTTCCTCAGAGCTTGAAAGTACTTGTGTCTTCCAATGAGTTATGTAATGTAAACAAACTATTAAAAGATAGGAGGATATCACCTGGTCTTTAGCATTTGTTGGTATTTATGCATAGTTTATTTACATAATTTTAAATGAGAGTGAATTTGGTCCATTTATTATATATATATATATGTGTGTGTGTGTGTGTAATCTTGTGGATAAAAATTAATCTTCATACAGGTGCTAATATGTTAATGTATAAATTTACATTTAATCATCCATTAGTAAAAGTTTTAAAACCATAAGTAAATCTCTTATGCTTAGAGCTTATTCTTATATAAGCCAACCCTTACTGATCATGCTCAAATGAGGATATGATTTTATTATTTGCATAATATTTCAATTGACAAATTATTTGTACAAATTTAGTCTATAAATATCACAGGGAAGAGAAAATTTTTCATATTTAAGCACTTGCAATTTTACCATATTAGTTTGAATATATGTAAATAAATAATTTAGCAATATATATATATATATATATATAAACAAAACAAGTTATAAATCATGTAACTTGCTATAGCTTGCATTTTATGATCACAGATGGAGCTTTACCAATATCTCCGAACAAGCTTGTGTTTACATAAACGACAAAAGAAAATAGAATTCAATATCTCTTTCATTGTCTTCACCTTCAGATCAGCTGATTTCAAGCTAATTGGCTATCATCAGTGAAGGGTAGGATTAGAAACTATATCTAAACACTAACTGTAAGAGCGTTTATGAAACATGGCTCTCTCTCTCTCTCTCTCACTCTCTCTCTCTCTCTCTCTCTATATATATATATATATATATATATATATATATATATATATATATAGTCAAAATAAGAGTCATAGATCACATGACCCTATTCTCTTAAGCTTGTAAGTATGAATTTTTTATTAGGATTTAATATTGTTTTTGTAGCGAAGAAATTGTCAGTGTTTATGATTAATGTAAATGTTTAATAAAACTTGTTTTGTGGATGAGAATGTTTGATTGAAGAGCAAAAATCTATTTAAGTTTTTTAAGAAAATAGTTTATTAAGTGAAAGAAATCTTCATGGTTATTATGGGGTATAATTTAGTATCTCCTGTTCTTAAAATATCTTGATGCACTAATGAAAGAATATCTATTAAAAATTGGCTTATTCGTGGAATCTGTGTCTATTTTATTAGTGCTTTCTTTCAATGACTGTAAGTATGATCTTGTACTTCACTAGATAGTGTTACTATATTAATATCAATAAAATGCCACATCTTTATTTTGGGGGATTAAATATTGTTAGTAGAAACTATACTAAAAATTGTTAGAAATAATAATCTTTTTTCTTTAATTAAATGATTCATTGTTGACCTTTTGCACAAGATTTGCTAAATTTTTTTGAGATTAAAAAATCATTTTAAAGGTAGCTAAATTCATACACATTCAATACAAAAGCATGCACAGATTTTTTTACAGTGTAGATTATTATGGCAGGGATAGATTAGTGTTCATGAATGTTACAATCATAATGACACTATAAAATATGAGCCATCCTAAGCTTGCTGCTTGGAGATTTGGTGTTTGATTTTTATAAGTCATTTGTAGTCACATTTTAAATATTCTTATATAATAAATTCCCACTTTGATGTATTCACAATATTTCTGAAATATAGAATGCTCTTAAGAGATATCTAAGGCATTTTACTAAAAAGAGATATATGATTGTTTTTCTATAATGTTTGTATTATCAGAAACTTGAGCAAAATAGAACTTTGATATTCTTTCCTATCTGAATAACAAATTGTATGTGGATTTTTAGAAGCAGTGTAAAATGTAAAGACTACTGACTAAAATATTTAACAATAATAAGAGATTGTTACTGCAAAGAGATATAGTCATTTGATGAACTTTCAAGACTAGATTTTTTTGATACTTTAGAAATAACATCAATGGATGATGTTCATTTATATAGCAAATGTTTATATTTGAATCAGGTATAGAGATGAATTCAGATGCCTTTATCCAATAAAAATACCTTTTCTATCAGTTTTTGTAAATTTTGGCAAAGAATCCCATTGACTGAATGAAAAGATTTAAGATTCCTTGGAATTCCCAGCCTACATTCAAAATATAATGATAATATGTTAGCTTTACATGTATCGAATCATTTAGGAATATTTAGATGTGAATTTGTGGCATCTCATCTGAGAGATGTTTCAACTTACAAATATGCAGTAAAAAATGATTTCTATAGTTTTCTACAATTGTTGACTATTACAGTGAAACCATTTCGTAAAATTTTATGAAGGAAAAAATTTTTTGTTTCTCATAATAATTGCTTTAAAAAAATGTAATTTATAAAACAACAATGAAATACTTCACGAAAAAATATATAATTGATGTAAGTTCTTTTTTTATGTTTGATGAAATTATTTGAAGATTTGAGGAAAATGTTTGCTAGTTATTAATAAAACTATTCTCAGATTATGCTCTTCTTTTTGATGCTTGTGAATAGGCATTAATGCAAACAATGAAAATCTTAGACATTTCAAATAAAAATTCATGTTAAACTATGGGATTTGATAGAGTTTATATATAGTTTCATGAGGCTAAAATTAAGATATAACTGTTTTGATGGAATAATTTTTAGTTAGAAATGATTTAAAGCAACCAATTCTTACTATTTTATATCAAAATTAAAAATTTAATCTGATAAGTATATAAAATTTCTACTTACTGTTGTCTATGGCAGAATGGCTCAATTGATTAGAGTGTTACCTTAAAATTCAATAATCAAGAATCTAAGGATCCAGATTCAAATCCCATGCTCAGACCAGCAACACCTGAAGAAGAGGGGAGAATATAACTCTTGAAATGTTGTGCATATACTAACCTATTTGATGTGCTATTACGAACAATTGAATGTATTTGGAATATTTAAATAAAGTTATTTTTTTCTAAAGACATTCAATACACATATTTGATGATGGAAATAGTACAATATAAAAATACAACTAGAACGCCATCATCACAAACCTTCAGGAAAACAACAAACTAAGATGTTTTGTTAAAAAAAGATTGAAAAAAAATGTCAATAAATTTTGGCTTGTATACTTGTCTGCTTGAGAGTTTTGATCAGTTTTAATATTTGTATAATTTATAGGTACAAATATAGATTTGGATGTTAAGATGTGATGTTGAATCTAATAAATTAAAAATAGAATGTTTTTATTATAGTGATGTAAGTATTTTGACAAATTATTGTTTAGATAAAAGGCTTTCCATCTAACATAAAGACACTGAAAAAGTTTTATGATTTTTTATAGTGTTCTAAAAATGTGATGATATTGCGTCTACATTTTTGACAAGATGTCATAATTCAGTTGAGGATATAAACTAAATGAATATTAATAATCTTTTTAAAAATATTTTATAATAAACTTGAGCATAGATTTTCAGAGAAAGACAAAACCCTTCTAGTTTTAAAGATTATCACAAAATCTCTTTAAAGAAAAGCAATATTGATTGCTTTTATTAGGAAAAGAAGTTAAAACAGCTTTGCAATATGTTTTACTATCCAAACTAAAAGCCAGTATGTTATATACATGGTTGTATTTGATATCTATAAATTGATTAGTACGATCATTATACAGTTCAAATTTAGCTTTGTGAATTGTTTTTCCCCTCTCTGGTTTGTTTATATTATTTTTTTCTTTCTTTTTTTTTTTTGAAGTTAAGTTGAACATATTCATTTAAGAGAAGGTGTTGGGGATATTGGATAAGTAGGCACTACATAGGGATTTTATGCACCAACCTCCTTGCATCCATTGATTACTCTAGCTTGCACTGAGTGGCACTACTGTATGGAGAGTTTTGACAGTATTAAAGGTTTGTTTGTATTATTTTTTCTTTCTTTTTTTTTTGGAGTTAAGTTGAACATATTCATTTAAGAGTAGGTATAAATTGGAAAAAAAGTTAACAGATTTCTGAGGTAATATTGAGTATACTAATGCAATTATTTTTGTTTACTTTATTTCAGATTACAAGCCTTTTTATTTAATTATAATTAAAATAGTTTGTTTGTTTTTTAATTAATTTAAAAAATTAATATTTTTTGTTATATTTTATGGCATATAATTAAAACTGTAATTACAGGTTAGAATAAGCGAATGAAAAATTTCTTTTAATTATTCTTAATTATCACCAAAGCAATGAGTGCTGATTTATGATATTAATAAATTCTCTATAATAAACTCTTTTAACTCTAATTATCTTTTAAGATTTATTTTAAAGCATTACGTTAGACATTACTAAAATAGCAAGATTTATTATCAATTTGACATAAAATAGCCATAGACATCAAATATAAATTTCCCCCTAATAATATTATATCAAACTATAAATTTAAACTAGGAAAGATAAAATAATTTTAATGACTTTAAAAAAAAAAAAAATGCTTATCAGATTTTCTTACATTTTCAGTTTTCAATAAACGGATTATTTTTTTTAATATTACTTACAATAACATAGCCTTATGTGCGTGCATGAACTTCCGATTGCAGCTGCAATTCGTGCATGGTGAATTTTATTAGATATGAGCAACACTCTTTCTATTTTCTCACAGTAAAACCAAATCACTAAATGTTATATTTAATTAATAGTTTGTTAATTTTTATGCTTACAATGTATTTTAAATTTAAGTTGTAGCAGAGCTAAAAATATATTATAAAAATAGACATGCCTTCAGATATTATAACATACCAAAATATGCATTATATTAAATTTCATGCAAAGTGAATAATAAAAAATATAAATAGGCACTCAGTAACTATTTAGAAACAGTGCAATAAATAAGCAAGCCATGACCTCACACATGGAGGAGCTGAATGCATGTACTACCCACACAAAATTTTCCAGATGCATACCACTAACAATATAAAGCAGGGATTTGATAATAATACTAATAATAAATAATTAAATGTCTCATAACAACATACAAAGGCATTCAATGCATCTATTTCTTCTAACACTTTTCATACATCAACAAATCATAATGCGATAATAACATTCAATTTTATAAGCTATTTCTATTGTCACATACACCAATGTTTATAACACTTTTATTCATAAATATTTATATCAGATATATATCAAAAATGATGTTATACCTTGGGTACAATAAATCATCTAGGCTGAAAAAACAACAAATAAGAGAACTTTGATAAATAATAAAATAAATATTTTTTCCTGATATTTCTTACCCAACTTTGTTCATGTATGCATACTGACATAGATATATTTTATACTGTAAATAAGAGTACAAAACTCTTCATACAGGACTGCTACCAAATTCAAGCCTTTATCATAATCAATGGATGCAGGAAGGTTTGTGCATAAAATCCCTATTTAGTGCCTACTCATCCAATATCCCCAGACTAGTATATAGTTTGTGGCTTTCATCAGTGAGAAGTTTTGGATTTGAGAGCACTGCACCAAGATGTTACGATTGAAGCCTTCAGCAGCCACCATCTTTTACCTATTTGGTTAACTATAAAGATAGGAACCCAAGATAAAAACAGCATAATGTTTTCAATTCAATCTCATTTGCTTGTATAGTCATATAGATAGATCTGAACTCAGTTTAGCATCTATATATTCTGGTGTCTTTGGTTTTTTAAAAATTACAATAACCATTATCCTATGGGCAGAATAGGTATAAACCCATCAAAAGATTGTTAACTTATGTGCTATTACTAACAGTTGAATGTGTTTGGAATATTTAAATAAAGTTAATTTTTTCTAAAGACAATCAATACTCATAATACAATCACATGATTACTATTTCATATGCTTACACATGTTGTTAATAAGAGTATCAAACTCTCCTTACAATAGTGCCATCCAATCCTGATAATGGTAACTGATTTTTGTAAAAAAGACACCAAAATGTATAGATGCTGAACTGAACTCAGATCTATATGACTATATAAGAAAGTGAGTTTGGGTTAGAAAAAAATTGTTTTCATTTTGGCTAAATAGATAAAAGGTGGCTTCTGGAGAGTTGCATTGGATCTTAAGATCTAGATGTGGTGCTCTCACATCCAAGGCTTCTCACTGACGAAAGCCACAGATAAAAACTAATCTGTTGATGAGTAGGCAGGATAGAGATTTTATGCATAAACCTTCCTGCATTCATTGGTTATGAAGGCTTGCACTTGGTGGCATTATAGAGAGTTTGGTACTCTTATTAACAGCATGTGTAAGCATATGAAATGTTTAATGGTTTTAACACCATAAGCAATAATAGCAATTAAATGTAAAGTATAAATTATAACTACATGATATTAATAATAATTTTTAAATGTACCATATATATATATTGAAACAGTCGACCTTAGTTCAAGATCGAGTTTCATTGTTCTACCACAGCCCATGTTTCATCCTGCTCCTTTTTTTTATATGTATATAAACTATACGTATGTTTCTGAGAAGCATCTATGAGATTTATAAATATAGATCTTAAATAAAAACTTTCTTTAATTATTTTAAATATTAACTTTTCTAGATGTGCTCAGATATATACGTATATATTAACGGAGCTTTTATATATATAAAAGCACAAACAAATATTGTAAATAATTTTGTATTTTTTTTTAATTATATCTTATTTATTTTGTAATTATTTTTCATTATAAAACTACATAAAAATTCAAGATGGATGATGCAATCGCTGACTGTCCAAGAGTAATTAAAGTGATGGGAACATTAGTTTGTTCCATGATTTTAAAAGGAATTTTTAAATTAAAGTTAAGGAAAGCAAAATTTAAAACAAAGCTAATTGATTTAGTTAGCTGTTAACATTTTTATCAAATTTATTTTCAATCTGAAAATTGATTTGAATTTATTTTTGGACAGTTATCTTGCGATTGCATCTCCAATATCAAAGAGGAAACATTTCTGTAAATTAAAGATTAATTAAGAGTTAAGAAGTTTAGTTAAAAACATTCTTTGGATAACTCAAAGTTTGTATAAATAGGGCCAAAAATCTATTGTGTCAGAGTTCGGTCAATAGTTGCTAACTGACTTCACATCTGTTTGATTTTTAAAAAGAGAGGCCTAAGCCACCTTCCCCTCCATCTTCAGCTCAACTCTTCACTGTGCAGAGATGTGACTCCTACTGCTCAAGTATGCCTGTGCCATCAAAGAACCACCGAGACCAAAAGACATGTTTTAAATCAAGGAATTCTGCCTGCCACATAAGATTCATCAATTCTTTATCCTAAGATAACAAGTCTAAAGTCATTACAATTGTATTACCTGAATACTAATTCTTCAAAATTAATGTTTTCTGTATATTTTAAATCTCTTTTAACTTGCCAATCAGTGAGTATCTTCAATTGATAATTATTTTCTTTGTGTCGATTCTCTGCAATCCAAATTAATGTTACTATAAAATTTTTCATCCAACTCACACTTATTATTATTCTAATAATTTAGTTTGGTTATAATTTATTTTTAATGATATTTTTATATTTGTCACTTAATTTTATTTGTAAATGCCAATCAAACCCAGTCTTATGAACTTCTATATCCTGCTGTGGAAAAGAAGGTGGGGGGGGGGGGATTAATGAATTATTATTATTTATATCTAAATAGCTCATAAAATTGAGTTTGTATTTTAGATAAATATATGCTTTTTAAAAAAATATTTGATCATAAATTTATACAAAATGTATAAATATGTTGCAATCTAGGGTGGATATTGGTGTCCATTAATTTTATTGATTTCTTTATTCATCATCATCACCAAAAAGACTGGTGAACAAATTCTATTTTGTTGTTCGCACTTTTAAGTGCATGAATTTTTTTTTTTATATGTTAAACAAAATAATATTGATTCAAGAGGGGGAGAAATGCATGCTTCATTAATTATAGTTTAACTTCTGATAAATGACTTTATCTTACATGGGTCATTATTTTAACATATCATTATGTATTCGTTAAACCATTTAATGCTTTATTTAGTATTTAAATCCAATGTTTTTATAGTCTTATAATAGCATTGCTGGTATATGTCAGAAATTATTAATAAGCCACATATGGCTCTGATCTGAGTCACCTGTACCTCATTCCAGGGATTCACGATCATCTTCATTTGTCATTCTTTTTTATAAAGTATATATTTATATACTGCTTTGATTCGCCTGTACCTCATTCCAGGGATTCAAAGCCTTCTGTTTTTTTCATTCTCATTTGTAACAGGAGTGTGTCTACTTCTGGAACAAGTAGGTTAGTGTTTGAAGCTCTGTATGGCTTTACCGTGATCTGTACCCATAGCAACTTTCTACCGACCTTTCCTTCTGTACTCTCAGCATGAAGCTGGCTTATCACCTTCAAATAGAATGATGTTTTCTCAGCCTAAGTTGCCACCCTCTCTCACTGACATAATGCTAGCACTGAAATTCCTTATAATTAGTTTTCTAGCCTGTTTAGCAAAATAAATCATAATGATATGTGATAATGAAACGTTTTTCTCTTTGTAATATTTTTAGTTGGAGTTTAGATCCAACTTCTCATGAAGCTGCCCTCCCCTTTATTGAAATAACCCATTCCCATATTGATAGAGTTTTGCAATATTCTATCGTTAAATGGCAAAAATGTGTAAAATAAATGTTTTAGTCTACTCACTGATCAAAATATGTCCTTATTTTCATTGTTACAAATAAAATCTATAAATGAAAATAAACGTATGTATGAAATGCCAAGGGCATCCTACTAAAATCGTATAATCAGCGAAACTCTAACGTATCTTAATATGTATTAATTAATCTTAATGTATAAACATCCACCAAAACACCCAGATAGATCCGTTTTGTAACATAAATTTTTTTTAAATATACATTCATACCGCTGCACTAAATTGATATCTATTAAAATAAAATAATTGTATCAAATTGTTAAATGTTTGCAATGAGAATAAAGTTTTAAAGGCATGAAGTTGATTATATATAAAAATCATCTTGAATTTTGTCAAACTAAATATTTATATTTTTAAACTTTAATCGAGTTGTTCGAATCTCCTTAATAATATCTATATTTATATATGTTTTTAACTTATATCTTGGGTTCACTCAATCTCTCATCATCATTATCAGCTAAGTTCTCATGCAAAACAATGTAGCATTGGGACTGGAAATAATTAATTTATGTAGTATCACTGTAGGTATTGTCTGTAGTGTTTTAGATTTGGAGAATGAGCAAACAGGTTAGAATTCATGAGTGCTCCTGACCTGTGTATCTCAGGAATGTATGGATTCGAGGTACTTTTACTCAGATCTTCTAAGTCTTGTTGGATGGACATACATTTTCTAACCGAGTACAATATCTATATATATATATATATATATATATATATATATGTATGTATGTTGTTTTACCATTTCAGTTTAGAAATATAAGTTTTTTTATCTTATGATAATAAATAATCCCTTGCACTAACAAGTCCTTTTGTATCTTTTTTAAAAAATACTACAACACAGACTTTCCTTTGAGGAAGGTAACAAACACCGTAATGGTCATATTTGTGAATTCACATAACAAAATCCAGAGTCCAGGCAAAAATACGAGAAACTTGATCGAGATGAAGTGGTGAGACCTCCAATCAGCCAACTCCAACTTCTTTACAGGACTCTATGATTAAACTCCTACTGATTGACATTTCGAGGTTACACTTGGTCTCAATTTCTTCAGCTAGATGACTGAGCAAAGGAAGAATCATAAGTCTCCAGGGAAATTAACAATTTAAAGATAATTAAAGACGAATAAAATACTTAACATGCTGTGATTTAACTAAAGAATGCATAGTATACATATTAATAATAAGGAATTTAATGATTTGGAGTTGGATTGTGAACAAAAGATGTGAAACAGCTTATAATTTTAAATAGGTTTATTAAAATAAATTATTAAATAATTCAAGTAAAATGAAGACATACATACTTAAGTTAAAATACATATAATTAATGCACACAGGCATTGTAAAAAGATGAGAATTTAATACTGTGATCTCAAATGAGAATTTCAACTTAACTTATACAAGCATTTGTGTTTAATAAATCATGCCTACTATATTTTGATATGCCAAGCTATTGTTTTGCAAATGTTACAAGTGAGAACTTTATTTAGGATGATCATTAGATACAGCATTCCAATTGATTATTCTAAATGCATTGCTCACAAAAGAGCAATTTAATGAGTGCAACATACATATTTAACCCTGGTAAGCTAGATTCAGGTTCAGACTAATGCTGAAGCATTAATAATAAGGAGAAGAGAAGAACTGGTTACCTTTAGGATTGTATCTATAGACTATGGCACTAATAAAATACTAAAATAAGGTCACAGTGTGAGTGGTAATTATTCACAGACTTGAAAATTAAATACTTGGTGCCTAGGACTGAACAGCTTGCCACAATTAATAAGAACTTTACAGTTTGAAGAACTTGGATTAGCTACTGAAGTGTCCTGGCCTTAAACTTCGATAACTGTTTGGTACTCTAACCCAATCAGAGATGAGCAGGGAACTACACAACTACCACTGCTATCCTGTCAAGATATAGCAAGATGTTAATAAATAAATGGGTGCTCAGTAAGAACACACCCACAATGCATGAATTAATATGTATATATAGAATTAATTAACTAATGCACTTAAATAGATGGTTTTGTATCTGCTAAAACAAAATCAATCAGTTCTTAAATTAGCATATAGTAATCATGCATATATATATATATATATATATATATATATATATATATATATATATATATATATATATATATATATATATATATATATATATATGCAGAAGGAGTTTGCTATTAACTGAAAGGAGACCCTTTGATTCCTCTTGGAGGCCTTGAAGGAACCAAACTTGGGGTAAATTCCTCATGTCCACTCCTTACATTCTTGTCATTGCAACTGTTATTACTATGTGATTATTCATATAGTATATGAACATGGATAGGCTGCTCACCAACATGCATTAGCCAGAATGGTGAGTTTGTTGGCTTTACCTCTGACTTTAAGATCAAAAAGAAACACCATGGTCTTTCTTCTCAGGGCCTGATAATGCAGAATCAATGTTTGTGTAAATGATATTTTTCCAGTACATATATACAATTATGACAGACAAAAATAAAGCATGGCCCTTATTCCCAGGAGGCTGTAAAGTCACCAACCAAGGCAGCAGTTGGTGGCCAAAGGAGGAGAGTGCTAAGAATCCCCTGATTGTGGACCCAGGCTGCCATTTGATGATAACTTTTTATTTAGGTACTTACAACTGCAGATCAATTTCAAGTTAAAGAAGATTGCAAGAATTAGAAGAACTCTCTTATATTAAATGGGACATTATTGGACTTTGTGAAGTTAGAAGAAAAGGTGAAGAGACAATTCATTTAAAAAGTGGACATATACTCTATTATAAAGGCACAAATATTGGAAAAACAAGTGGAGTAGGATTCATTATAAATAAAAAGTGGTATAAATAAAAAGTGGAAGGACAATATTGTGGAGATTGATGGTGTATTGGACAGAGTGGCAAGATTAGTTATACAACTTGTTGTGTTTGGTCTGAATTACAGACCCAACTAACAGTAAAAATAATATAAAATAATACTGAAACAAATATTATAATTTAATATATTTATTATGTACAAATATATACAAACAATATACAGTATACAAATGAATATTTATAAGTTGAATCTTGGAGTTTAATGTAACTCTTATGTTCTGCCTGCCACTTCCAGCCACACCTTATGGCTTTCCTCATGGGTAAGGTCTATGACTCTTCCAGCTGTACTAGACAGCTTGCCCCCAGGCTGAGCGTGATCTTTATCAGTGCCCGATCTCTGTGGGACTTGCCTAGCTGCATAGATCTAAATAGCATAGTGCTATCAATGGGAATTACTTGCTGCTGTTTAGGTTAGCAGAGTATCCTGGGAGGAATGCAAAGTGTCTGTTGAGGTTAGACATGTTCTTTCTTGATTCTCACAAAGGCTGACTATTTATGCCCAGATCCCTGACCTTATTGAAACTTTAAGGTATTCAGCAAGCATCATTGCTCATTGGCCTGTAATAATCATTGGCTATGCTTTTGTATCTATACATCAGCCTATTGACCTGTGGTAAACAATGTAATCTGATCAGATAAGGTGGCATCTGGAATAGTCTACTTCTGAAAGAAGGGAGGACTATAACACAACTTAATAGCAGATACCAAATGCAGATAATTCAAGTTTATGCCCCAACACGTTCTCATAGTGATGAAGTAGTAGAAGATTTTTATATGGATGTACAAAAGGCTTTTGATCAGAGTAAACAACATTTTAAAATTGTTATGGGAGATTTTAATGCTAGAATTGGTAAACAAATGAAAGATAAACAGGCTGTAAATTAATTTTGGTTATGATAATAGAAATGAGAGAGGACATAGACTTGTGGAGTTTGCAGAAAAAGAAAACTTTATATTATGAATTCTTTTGAAAAATGTTAAAGGAAATTGACATGGAAGCACATCAAATGAAGGTATAACAGAATTGGATTATATTTTGACTAACAGGAAATACATATTTCATGATTGTCATATTCTTAATAAATTTTACATGAAGTGATCATCAATTAGTAAGGTGTAAGATATGTGTTAATGTAAAACTAGAACAAGAATTATTAAGAAAAACAATATTTACAGTTGATATTCCTAATCTTCAAAAACATTCTAATGAATTTAAATTAGAACTTACAAATCGGTTTCAAGTATTAGTAGAATTTGAACATGATTCAGATTTGAATGAAATTAATATGAAAATAACTGATACACTTTTAAAAACCGCAACAAAGATAGCTGGTAGAAAAAAGCAACAATTGACCAATAAAATTTCTGAGACTAGAGAATTCATGAAGAGCAGAAGGAATATGAAGATATACAAAATGATGTATTAAAAAGAATTGAATATCTCGAATTTTGTAAAAAGGTGCGGAAAAGATTTAAAAATGATATAAGAAAGTATAACTGTGAACTAGCAAGAAAAGCTGTAGAGAAAATAAAAGTCTTAAGAATGTGAAACAACATTTTGGTATTGGTAGGAAATTTATAACTGCAATAAAAAAGATGGAATTTTTACTAAAAAAGAGATGACATCATGAAATTGGTAAGAAGATTTTTATCAGGAATTGTATAGCAATAAAGAACATGTACCTCCCTATATCTATTACATCTTCCGAATTGCCCAAATTTTAAATGAATAAGTGAGACATTCAATTAAATGTATGA
>JAQFVV010013644.1:0-88681 GCA_028023455.1 Epiperipatus broadwayi | reverse complement strand
AAGTTACGTATTAAGCTATGTTCAGAAAGGCTGCACACTTTTAAAGCAATTTAATTATTGTGTCCATGTGTGTCTATGTATATATAAAATAAGACATTTGTTTATTTTATACCATCTATAAAAAATTTTCCTTCTGATTAAACATAGGTTTGTATCATTAAATGTTATCAGAAATCCTGAAGCCTAAATATAATGATAATTTAACCAAAGTATCATTCGTATTAGTCTAATATTAAAATACCAGACAGAGATTGTAATCAAATTCAATTTTGAATAACTTTGCTTTCAAAAAAAAGTTTGTCTGTAAGTAAGATTAGTTAAAAATAAGTTTGATTAAACATTCTTCCTTATATATTAACATTAAATGGAGACTTTTGTTAAATTACTGCTAAAATTATGTTTATATTTTAATATAAAATTGAACGTTATAATTGTGCTTATACAAAAAATGTGTTACCATGTTTATTTGATCTTAACTTAATTCCAGATTTCTGATAAAGCTTGTTATGACAGAAACAAGTTCAGCAAAGAACGGTTGACTTTTTTTTATCAAACATTGCTGCTTAAAAAGCTTAGAAATTTTTTCCAGATAGCCTAAGTCATCTATGTTATTTATATTTTACTTCTATTTTTGCTTAAACTAAAATATGTTAAAATTTATATTCAAAGTCTGGCCCCAGAAGTGGGAAAGTAGTGCAAAAGAACACATCTTGTTATTTTATTAAGATGCAATTGTTTTATTCATACATTACTTAATACAAATTTTTAAATCCCACGTTTAGTATTATTATTTAGTCAATATTGTTATTTCTATATCTGCATTTGCTAATAATGTTTTTTATTTTCTTTTTCATATAAACATTGCATTCCAGTTCTCATTTTAATAAAAAATTTATGCATCACATTTTTACAAAACAAAAACAATCATTTTGAAAACATAAACTGTCCTGTATTTATTGGGAGTTAATAATAAAAATTATTTGTAAATCACTGAGTATTGCTTAATCATTAGAATACATATTTAATTTCAATTAGTACTCTTCCTTTGCTTTTATATACATGTTCACATTCTTTATTTATATCCATGAATGTGTAGAGTGTTGGTGATGTAATCACTATATGAGTCTATGTAAAAGTTTGAAATATTTTCGGTCATCCAATTATTGAGCAGTCAATATGTTTCTCAGAAATAATTGTTTAAATCTTTCATTATTCTATGTAGAGAAATGATGGAAATTCTATAGCCTTTAGTGAACTATTTTAAAGCTCCTTTATTCATTTATATATAATAATTATAAGCATAGAAAAAACATTAAATATTGAATTTCTTTCTTTGCTATATACAAAAATAAACTTATACTAACATTTTAAAAGGTAAAAGCCTGAAATCCAGAAAAAGCCGCTTTGAGCGTTGATGCTAGACAAAATCAATGAAATATAACATTACCGGGTCGCCGCAACTTTTTTCTTTTTTTATACAAGTTTTTTTTTTTTTCTAATATTGATTAAACGAATAATTTTTATTTCATTTAGAACATGATTTCTTTATTATTAAACAAATTTTGATATTCATTTTCATTACTTTTTGTGGGTTTTTTGTTGGAACCTGATATTTTTTCAACAAATTTTGCTAATTGTATTTTTTTCGTTTTATCATTTGAAAACTTCGGACTGTTTCATGATGTAAAAAAAATTTGTTTGAATCCCACCACCGAAAAAATAGAATACAATTATTTGCGACTTGTTTAGAACTTAATTCTACCTTTCTTTTATTTTATTTTTTTTTGTCTTGACTAATGGTTTTTCTTATTATTATTATTAATTTTACTTTTTTTTTAAAACACAACTTGTTATCACTTTGATTTAGATTATGTTTGAATTAGTCTTTTTTTTGGCTACTACAAGAAACAGCTTTTTGAGGGAGGGGGGGAATTCGTACTGTTTATTATTAACAAAAAGTCAACAAAAATAGTCAATTATTTTAACAGTGCTGAAAAAAGAGAATCAACTTTGGGACTTGTTTCAAATTTTGATTTCTTTTTGGTTGACATAATTGTTTTTCTTAATATTAAATCCAAATTTACTTTTGTGTTTTTTCCAATTCAAAAATTGTTTTCAAACACCCATCCCCACCCACACTTGGAAAAAAAATTGTAACCAAAAAGTCAAGAATTTAATCTTTTTTTTTCTTTTTTTGAAACAACCTTTTTCTCACTTTTTACTTTGATTTCTATTTCGTTTGAATTACCTTTTTTTTTTTTTAGCCTTCTACAATAAACTGCTTTTGGGGGTGGGGGTGGGGTGTATTTCGTAATTTGTTATTCTTAACAAAAAGTCAACCAAAGTCGTCATTTATTTTAACCCCGCTGCAAAAAATTGAATCCAAATACTTGTCAATTTCGAATGAAATAAAAAACAAAAAAAAAAGGAGACAAACTTTGGACTTTTTACAATTATTTATTCGATTTTATTGCTGTAATAAAAAGTGGACATTACGTGTGCCTGACAAAAAAAAAAAAAACACAAATCTCACACACTTTCTGTACTCAGCAATTTATCTGAAGAAAAGTTTCAAAATTGCACATTCGTCTCAGATCTTTTAGTGGTCTTGAATATTTTCCCCACTACGCTGAAATGTGACTTAGTGTGTGAGCTTTGGCAAAGTCTGCTCGAACATACACTTTACCAATTTTTTTACATATTAACCTTTTTTTCGGGAAGGGTGGGGACCATATGACAATTCTTAATAATTAACAACATTTTTTAAATCGAAATGACATTACTCTATTATGGAGATTTGAAAAAGTCATACTGCCTTGAAATTTAAACACCCTCAAGCAATATGGTAATCAGCTATGAAAAGAACGAATACGCATAAATAGCTTCGAAGCACAAAGCAGGCCGTAATATTTTTGTGCGATGTCATGTAAAGTGGCCTAGCTCAATGGGTTAATACAATATGTAAATTTTGTATTAGCCTGTAAGGCTGTGGCCACCGAAATGGCATTTTTATGTGTTTTGACATGTAAACAATGCCCCAAGTGGCCGTGCCCAGATTTCAGGCTTTTACCTTTTAAAATATAATCTCTTGGAACTTTAAATTTTTTTGTAGCAAAGAAACTTTTTGAATTCTTGGTGGGGGGGGGGGGATTGGTTGCTTCTGAAACCATTAAGACATTTTTTTTGCTTTTGATATTTGTAAAAAGTACTTTAAATAAAAGGGAAAAAAATAAATCAAATTGAAGAATATAAATAACCTGAAGTATTTATTTACAATATAAAAAGATCAATATCATGGTGGGGTAAAATGTATTTTGATAACAATTGTCTTGCCTTTTTATCAATTGTAGCTTTTCAATATATTTTATAAATAAATCATAATATAATTTGTGTTATTGATTATGTTGTAAATGAAATTATACATATTTTGCACAAAATATATACTATAATTTTTTTTTTACCTATGAGTGTAATTCAATCATTTCTGTTTTTCTTTAACTTGTAGATTTACCATCTCATCTGAACTATGGTCCTTAAATAAATTTGCATTTTTGACACTTTGTGTCTAATTAATGCAACTATGGTATATTATTCAATAATTATGAATTCCAAAAAGAAAAATCCATATTTAAACTGTCCCAGATTGATAAGAATTGCTTACTAGTATACTAGGTAAGAAAGTTTAAACCTGTCAGAAATTGTTGAAGCTATACTCTGTATGAATAATAAACACCAATAGTAGTTACTTCTTATTAACAAGTACTCTTATATATAATTATATTGTTAGTTGCTGAAGGAAATATATAAAATTTGAATACTGAAGTGATAGATTAAGGTTAACAGTTTCATCCTGCTGTTGAAACTGAGATCTTACTTTTCTTTGCTCAAATGAGAATTATAATATTTGGATGATATATCATCCACTCTACCACCAAGCAAAACTACATAGAACAAAAATCTCTTTTATGTTTTGATATATTACTTTTACAAGCCAATAAATGTCTCCTTGTGCCATCTTTATTACATTTTGTTAACTATTTCATCACCCAACCATCTACTAAGAACTAGGTGGGATAATTAAATTAATTAAAATAGAGGTAGATTTTCAAAGTTTCTAAAGTTATAAATAAATTTGTGAGAGTGTTTACATGTCGTTTCTTTTAAAGATTGAACAAAGTAATAAAAACCCTATAATTACTTTGTTAATAATGTGCTCAACTACCATTTACTTCAATAACTATTTATATTTTAAAAAATAAAATTATATAACAATTTCTATTCAGTAGGAGAATGTTTAAAGTATTCAGAACAAGTTATATAACACTTTCTTTTTGTATATATAAACAGTATTTACAAATGCCAATCTTACCATTATATTGTTGAATAATGGTTCACAATTTTTTTAAATAAGTTATCTGATATCATCTTCATATTTTAAATCCATTGTAGTATTATTACTTTAAAAGCTCATAGTGTTGTATTGAAGCAAATTTATATCTGATATGAACCTGTTTTTTAATATGTAATAGGTTGAAACTTCACAGTTTAAATGATGACTGTTTAACAGGAAAATTTCACAATTAAGTAAAGGTAGACTAATTGATGCTTTTTCAGTTTCACAATTTGGTAAAGGTAGATTATCTGTCACTTTCTAAAATAAAACCCACTCAAATGATTGGTGAAAATATTAATAAATTTATTCAAGAATATCAATGATACAACTTCCAGTCACTTCTCCATTGCAGCATATATATATATCAAAACTATGACTTTGAGATGGTGACTAAGATATATTGTTTCTGCTTGTAAAATGAACTATAAATTATTTCAGTAGATACTAAATGTTTAAAAACATATTGACCTGTGAAATAATTTTTATGCTATAATTTGGTGGTATTTGCCTGTGATTTTTCATAATATTTATTATTCTTTCTCAGAAAACCTTAATTTTTCATCACTATTAGTTATAACACACTCCATTTTATCATATATAATAAATACAGTTATTACTATTGAGTTGAAAAAATTGAAACATTAAACAGATGTGAATATATTTTTTTCCACAGGATCATGAAAGTGAAATTCAATCTCCTGTTCAGTATTTCTTTCTTTCTTTGACTGATATCTATAAATAAAAATATTATATTAGTACTGTTCCAAACTGAATTATCTGCTCTAGTAGATAATATTAGCTTTTTATCTGACTTTACTTAAATAAAAAGTCTTTATTTTATGTCATTGCTCAAGCTTTTATATGTGACATATTATAAGTATGACAATTTTGAAAAATAATATTTTTCTGAAATCCTGAAAATAACAAATCATCTCCCTTAAATATGTACTAAATATTTTCATGAATTAATTAAATTATAAACAAAGGAATATGTTTTCATGCTTATAACACTAACTGCTTGAGTTCATATCTCATATAAGATTTTGGGAATTGATGTAAAAGAAAACCTTTTATCTTTAAGTAAACTCAGACAAAAAGTTACTGATAGCTACTAGAGCAAATATTTTATGCCAATTTTAATTAATTATTACCTAGCAACATCATTTCTGGATATAGTTATTGCATGGAAAATATCTGCTTATTTCTTTGTTTATGTATTAATTAATCTATCAAGATATGTTATGTATATAGAAATATATAAACAAGATTTATATTAAAATACATTTAAAAACTTGTAATAAAATTTATTCATCAAAACACAGTATATAGTTAAAATCAACAATTATTTTGCCAATATACAGTATATTGTGCCAGAACTAGCTCCTTGTCAGATGACATGTATAATTTTAAAGCATAAATGCATGAAAACAATCAAAACTCTTGAAAAATGGATATTTTCAAATATATTATACAGCTTATAAATAGCATGCTAAAATGTATATCTCTGAATTTAATTATTGTATATATTAGTCATAATTGATCATTAAATCAGTCAACATTTAAACAAGCCCAATGTCAATAACAATCTCAATCTGTTGTCAAGGCAACCCCCTTTTAACAATTAAGATGGAATTTAACCTTTATCTATGACCCAGTTTATTTATATAGACACAAAGATCGCAAATTGCAATTTTTTGTGTCTATATTCGAGCATAGATAAAGATGGGATTCCACCTTTATTGTTAAAAGAAGATTGCCTTGACAATAAATTGATATTGTTGATTGTTATTGATATTGGGATAGACTAATGTGTTGACTGATTTTAATGATTACTTATAAACCATTTAGCATTGAGCATTATTATGCTTATTAGTCATAATTGATATTACACTTCCACGTGCTATCAATACATTTTATCTCTAAAAAATTTTAATTAAAATTTAGATTTCTTTAATTTTTTTTTTTTGGTTTTTCTATTTTAATTATTAAGATTAGCCATATTGATCCACTAATCAGTCTGGGATCTTAATGTCTAGAGCCTGATTAGTTTTGTACAAACTATCTAATTTAATAAGAAGAACTTTTTATTTTTTTAATTAAAAATAAAATACTTTTTTCAAAGGATATTTTTGACAGAATTATAAAATAAAAGTATATAAAAAAAAGACAAGTTGCAATTATTAATTAATTCCTAACTTATCTCTAAATTTTCCCTCTATTTTTTACCTCTACCCTTTTAAACTATTAAATTATGATTATTTTAAATTTTATATTTTTTTTCAATGAAAAAAAAAACAAGTAAATTATGTAACTCGTATATACACACATACTTGCACAACATGTGTATATACATACTGTTACATCACACCACTCCCAATTGAGAATTTTAAGGGCGTTGATCACTTTTTTCTTAAGTATTAACCACTTTAAATTCTTATTTTTAATAACTTCATTTTTCTGAAGTGCATTTTAATTTTTGTTTTCATTATTAGATAGTAAATGGTAATGTTAAGAGAGGCAGGCAGTAAAGTATTAGGCAATTCAACACACAGATTTTGTGCTGATTAAACTAAATTTTAATTTCTTGCGGAAGTCGTACTTACAGCATGGGCATTTTTGTGCATAACGGATTACGAACAAGAACTTTAAGATTGCGAGTGGCACGACTACTTCTACTGCACATTTGACTTATGAAAATATTTATTTTATTTGGTTACTGGGAATTTTTTCTTCCAGATTTATTATTTATTATATGCCAGGACTTTTTCTACTGGCACATCATCATCAGTATTATTTAATCTTCGCATTTCTCATCTGAAGAACAAAATTACTGCAAGAAAAGTCTTAATACAACCCAAAATCAGGCCTGAAATTTATATATTTGCCCAAATACTCACACACACCTCAATCTTAATTTAATATATTTTAATTTTTTTTTATTTGATACTAATCACTTTTATCTTACACTTGTTTATTTCACTTTTATTTTTAAAACGTTATTTTTACTATCCTTCCTTTTTTTTAAAAAAAAAAAAAATTTTTTTTATTTCCCTTGTTTATATTGATTTTTACACATTCATTTTGTTTATGTCATGCTCGGCTATGTTTTAGACTTATGAGCTGGAATATCTCAATCATCGAGCAGACATAATCAAGGTTTTTGGATATAGATTGTTATTTTGATAGTTGTTTTTACATTTTTAAAAACTCTAGGTTGTTATTTTTATCATAACTTTTATTTTGTTTTTCTTATACGGGTCCTTAAGGTCATTAATAATCAGTCCAGCCTGTGAATCCATCCAATTTTATTTTCAATTTTTGTCAGGCGGTTCTTTATTATTCGTCCCTCCAATTACCTTCAGTGATCTAGCATTAAACATTCCTTTTTCTATATTGCCTTTAGCTATCACACATGCATTGAAACCATGCTGAGGATTATAGTATATGGGGTCTTCGTAAATTGGCTGGAATTTTTTATAAATGTGTTTCTCAGGATGACTCATAGAGTTATTTGTAACATGCATGTTCACACTCATCTGGTCTGGTTTTTTTTATTTCTGTTTGTGGGCTATTGTGGCTACAATTTGTTTGATTTACTTTTAAAGCTAAATTATTAATTTTGACTTTTATATCCTCAATTATTTTTCTATTTTCTATCTTATTTTTCTATTACTTGGTAAGAAGTCTGTATTTTATTCACTACTTGTATTTACTCTCATTTATTTCTTCCCTAACTTCTTCTATTTGATCATAGCCCATTATGACCTGGTCTTTAAATTTTCCAAGCACTTCAGTCTGCACTTGCAATTTTCTGTTTGTTTCATTATTTTTGGTTTTTAAGCTCTTTGGGTGCTTTTTGTTTTTCAAACATGCAAGTTATTACTGCTATGGTCTCACTATTCTCTATTTCATTAGCTTGAACCTACATTTTGACTTTTTTTTTGTTATATTTATAATTTTAAACAACTTTTCATATGATATATCTTTAATACTGTATTGCATTCATACTAATAAGTTTATTAATTTCTATTTTATTTAATTTATAATCAGACATGAGTGTTTGGTCAATTTTCGCTACTACATTCTCCCTAATACCATTTGCATACTGATTTGCAACCTAATGCCAATGCCTACCCACACTTATTTACTTATATCTACAACATATATATATATATATATATATATATATATAGTGAATATCTACAACATATATATATATATATATATATATATAAATAGTGAAGAAGAAAGTATTTGTTTAGCCTATTTTTTAATTTCTAAATAGTGGTGTTTGGATGGTTTTAGTTTTTAATTTTACTTTTAGAAAAAAATTAATTAGAAAAGATGTATCAAAAAATAGTAGATGATTAGTTTGTTTGAATATAGGATGGTTATTTCATGGGAAAAAATTAGGATTAATTTAATTTTGAACAAAAAATTTTTTCTGATCCAAATTAAAATGCAAGTCATGGTCTGATAGAATGAAGTACTACTTCTATATCTAAAAGTTATATATATATATACATATTGAAGCAGTCGATGTCTATCATCATCGAGCTTCATGCTTCACCATCTACACTAACCTCCTGCGGGGTCTGCAATTCAGTCATCACCGTAAATATATGCCATTCACCCACACACTGTATGCATAATGATTAGAGAAATTAGTATAAATTATATTTAGTAAAGTGAAACAGTAGTTTGCGTGATGCATATATATATATGAACGAAGCAATAATTTTATTAGTATTTATTGCTGAAAATTAAACATTTCCTTATATAATTGTAAATATCTTTTTATATATCTGTATTTAATTAAGGTATTGGAATGTAACAACAAAGAAAAATGGAAAAGGCTCAAAATACTGAAATATGTGTTTGAAGTGTTTGTATTCATTCATTTTATAGTTAAAATCCAAAGTGCATGTGCAACAGTTTAATGCTGTTTAAAATATTAATTAAAATTATAAATCTTAATTAAAATCACAAACAATTATTTTGCTAGTTGTTTTCAAATCTTTAAAAATATATCAAATGGTATTTTGAGCCTTATCTGTTTTAAAAATATTTTGCTAATTAAATGTTGTTTTTTATTTAATCAAGAGATTACAGAGATAGCTGTGGGCAACTGAAATTGCATTCTTGGAGGGATTAAAATGTGTATAAAAGGGGCTCATAGAACAAAAGAAGTCAGTTTTTTTAGTCAGTTAAGTTTAGTTACTTTTCAGGGGAGTTGGTTTAGTTACTTTTCCATTAGTTACTTTCAGTAAAATAAATTTTAAGAAGCTAACACAAGTTCTGTGCTATGAAGTTTGAGTAGAGGAATCTTTTACCTTTCTCTCTTTCTGTTGGAGAACTGTCTATCTGTCTGCCTGCTGCTGCCATATTCCATCCATCTGACTGGGCATATATGATGACCCAACTGATTGACTGCTTATCCTACATCTACTTGCTATGTGGAGGTAACCTCACGTAATATAGAGCTGCCTTAATATGTAAATTCCTTTTGTAGTTTCTAATAAGATGTAGTTAAATCTTTGTATTTTAATTCAGATGTTAATTTACAAGTTTCTGCTAATTTTGCTTTTAAATTCTCTCTCTGTAATCCCTTACTAATATAATGTGTTTTTTTTAACTTACCTTAAACACATGAACTCATATATATAACTTTGTGTGGCTCCATTAAATTTTATGTATTTTGTTTAATATATAGATATAATTTCTTTAATATGCCAAAAATCCCCAAATTCGCGAGTTTGGAAAAGGGGGGAAATAATTGTTTAATTTGGAAAGAAGCAGGGCTTCATTTAAAACCTATCAGTAAAGTTTTGTTTATATTAAATAAAAATTGCTCGCGAGTTTGGGTTCATTTTAAATTCGTTAAAGTCAATTAAATACTTTTACTGTGGATGAATTCTGCTAAATTTACTGCTTTGAATTTGTTTTTAAAATTTCATTTTAAAAGATCGTGAACCTTGATTAATATAATTAGTCCATCCTGTCCTGCTGTTGCCTAAAGGGCTAATGTAATCCGTAATATGTATATGGGAATCGAATTTAAATATAAATTTTATTAGTTTAATGCTATAGAAAAGAGTTATTATTCATTACAATTTGTTAAATGACTCAGGATTGAAACCAGTTTATTGCACAAGAGGTTAGATCATTTACAAACTTTAAAATAATATTATATGAAAATTATATTATAAAATTATGTAAACATTGCTGGCATACCTTTTCCTTTATTCTGATATTTTATCTTTTCCATTTCTTGATTGTATTGTCATTGGGGACATCAGAAGCCTGAAGCTCCCATCCTACTTTTCAAAATTGTTCGTAATTAGGGACACTACTCCTTGTGGAACATGAGGCTTATGAGGTTGATGTGCTGCGGATGACACTACATCCAGCTCTGGGCTTTCAAACCCAGCCTCTCCTTCAATATCGCTGGGCCAGAATGCATGGGCATATCAAATCTAAGTTCATTCAAATATTCTTTTAAAAATGATAGAATATCCAAAACTTCCATGAAGGCCAGATTTCTTTATTGTATGCTAGTACTGTTATTCTGCTCCTTAATTTGATCACCGTCTGCCTAATCTTAGTAAGTTGCAATGATGTGTTAAAGATGATGATTCATTTTGTAAAATACATTCAGTATGTTGATTTTAAAACTGCTTTCTTTTAAAAACGTTATTGATTCCCATAGACGTAAATCTAATTTGTATTAACGATTGTATAATTTATTCTCGTAAATGTAGCGCATTGTTTGTTTCATATGTATAAGTCCCAAAGACATCTTTCTAAACAATGCCAATAAAAATATATACATAATGATTTTCATAAGGTATACAAATGATTAAGATTGCATATTGTTGCCTGTTTACAAAATCATTTAATACTAAATCGCAAACTATCTTTTATATCATCTAAACCTGTCACAATCTTCTATATTTGTTTTATACATCCACAGCATTTTATTTGTAAACATTTGTAAATTGGCATATTAACTCCGCACAAGTTACAATACATTCTATAAAATTATATTCATGAAATAATTAATAAAGAGGATTTTATAAAAACAAATCCCAAGTTTGTAAATGTATAATATCATTCCAAGCGTGAAACCTTGTGTAATATATATATATATATATGCGTTTTCTCAATATTTTATTAAATATATATTTCATGTAAATCCTGGCTTGTTGTTGAATTATTATTTTCTAATTAGTATTTAGAACTATTTTCTTCAGCTAATAACTTAGCATTAATAAATATAACTTCGATAAATGTAATTCTTGGGCTACTCTTATCTCGATCATCATCATCAGTCTGATCTTATGCTTTACCACTTTGCTTCTGGGCCCGGAATTAAAATAATTGTGCTATATCATCAGGATTGTTGTTCATTGGGTCAGAGATTTGAAGAATAGGCAAATAGGTTAAAATTCAGGATTGCTCCAGACCTGTGTATCTCGAGCATGATCGGATTCGAGGTACTTTTGTTTAGGATTTGAATCTTGTTAAGTGAGCATACTGTTTTGACCAGTACAATATATATAAACACCCAATAACTACCGTATTACTACTATACAGTATTAAGTTTGGAATTGATATTTTATTAAATGATTCTAGAGATTAGCACTAAGGCCCCCCTCTCCATGCAATGATATGATAATCTTTGATATTCAAATTAGAAATGCATGATTCTACTCAAGAGAAATAGAGAAAAAATCTTCAAATTTCTTGAAAAACCCTTACATATATTACAACGTACAAACAGTAGGCTACTAACTATATCTCATGAAAATAAATATTATATGTATGATTCTTATAGGCAAGTATTAAACATACACGCTAATATAAATAATATATTCAAAATATAAGTCCAGCACGTTCAAATATATATAACAAAGTTGGTTAATTATACACAGCATAAGAGTTCAGGGATGAGATACTATTTAGTGATTAAGTAGTTGTTTTTCTATTCAATGATGTGGATAATTATCTATTAATTCACTTAGAGCTTGCGTGTGATTTGATTAATGAACTTTGATACAAATATTTAAGCATGTTTTGATATATGACATGGATAGATTACTTATATATGGATGAATGATACACATGTATAATGTTTGATTATTATTTATTATTATATGTAAAATACTGAAAATGTTGAAATTATTAGTAGCTTATTCCTCTTTTTTTTTTTTAAAAAAAAAAAAAAACGATTTATAATACACCGCTAGCTTAAAATATGTTTTTAATTATTGCTCAAGTATAAGATAATGAACCAATAACTTGGCTTACTTGTTCGAAATTTTTTTCGATTGATACAAATACATCTTCTTTCATAGGAATCACTTCCTGCATAATAGCTTCTTCCGGCTTTTCGTCAAGCTCATCTTCATCCTCTTCTCTAATCTAAATAAACAAAAATAATATATAATTTAATTTAATATAATTATATAAAATTTTATAATAATTAAATTATCATAATTCTCATTTATAGACATTAAGCAATGTAAAATATGTAAAAAGTTAATATTATTTTCGCTATTTTAAATATTCTGTGGTTTAGCGCAGTCGCAGAATGGCAGATTCTAAGACTCAAAGCCCATGGATACTGATTCTGCTCTATCATTTTAGATGGAACAGTAAATTATTCCATTATTTTTTACTATTTTAAACTGCATTATAATAAAATATAGTCCCAATTAATCTGAAACTTTTAATTCGATAGAATTACTGGAATATTTTTCTTTAATATTAAGAAAATATGCAAAAATAATTCAACCATATATTTTATTGTTTTTTCTCTAGAGTAATAAATCTTTCAAATCCTTAAAACACTCATATGCTACAGATAACTTAAATATTAAATGTAAATTATAAATATTATAATAACTATTAATTGTAGTATAAATTGAATATACCTTTACTATAATTACGATTTGAACTCAGCTTTCAGACGACCCTCAACTATCCACACTATTTCATACTGCTGACACACTTGGTCATACACATGTGGAAAAGATAAATAATCACCCAACTGACAAGTGCTGGTTTAGCATGAAATACGTATATTGGTGATTATTTATCTTTTCGACATGTGTGTGATTAAGGGTGTCAGCAGTATGAGATAGTGTGGATAGTTGAAGGTCATGTGAAAGTATGAGTTTAAACCCCCTATATATTTCATATTGGAGTGCAGGTATGGCAAAGCCTGTACTGTAGAAAAAAATCATATATTATAATTACTATTCTACATGTTATTTCTTTTTTCATCAAATAATATCATTCTTATAAACTCATTATAATCAAGTATTATGAAAAGGTAAGCATGCTTAGTGCATTATAAAACTTTTGAACTTCAATTGTTACTTTTTATAATACTCGATTATAACGAGTTTATAAGAATATAATATAGTTTTCATTTGCTATTTGCTACGAAAATGTAAATTACCAACTTGATAAAATTTATTAAGTGCAAAATGGAAACAGTGCATATGTCAATTGAACTTATTAATTTACTAATATTTAAATGATTTTTTTACATTTTTATTTTAAACTAGAGTGGATGCAGATTAATTTAATATTGCATCTAGTTTATTTTTCTTTAATGGGTGGTATTTAGACTTAAAAAGCCATTAGCTGTCAGAAAGCACATACGCTTGTATTCAACCTGAAACAGAAGTATGGGCACATGCAAATTGCTGACATAGTACCACCTACAGACAGGCCTCCACCTGCTACAACTTGCTGGCTTGACATCCTGCTCTTTGATATTAATAAACATTATAACATATCGAATAATGCCTTCAAGTCCAAACTTACTCTGTGGGAAGCCAATCAGCTTATTAATCCACAAGTAAGCACTATAAGGCCAAAACTTGGGATTACCAATCAGAAGCTTATTATTCTGTTTAAATTCTGGGCTTTGGAACCGAAATTCTTAGACTATCTAGTTAAAATAAATTTTCAAGCTATGCCTACTAATTGGTTCCTGAAATACAGGAGACAGATTGGTGCCATTGATCCACTGTGTATGAACTGCTGCCATCAGGATGAGACAATTGATCATATCACTCTCACTTGTAATGGTCTCGGCAAAATCAAAATGACCATTTATCAGAACTGTAAAGTTGACTTTTATAAAATTGTCTATCAGGGATTGTATGGTTTCTAGAGACATTCCAACCATCCGAATGTTTATATTTTTGACATATTCTATATGGTTGATCAGGTGTAAGAAACTGTTCACTCTGCCACAGCCAGATGTGGACTCTTTTTACAAACTTTAAAAAAACTCAAGGCCAGAGACAGTATTATGTCTTCTAAATTTATGTTTGATCAGACTTGGATGCTTTTTCAATTTCCTTAAGTAGTCCTTACTTCTTTAATCTTTATGTATTAATGTTTATTTTATGTCTTGAGTTTGCATTGTTTTTCTCATATTGTTAAATGTAGTCATATTCTATATCATATATTAAATTAACTATAGTCTGTATCTATAGTTCTCACGTAATCAATTATTTTGTTTCTTTTTCTTTTGTAACTTCCTTACCCTAGAGTCATTTGTATTACTTATGTACATTTAATAAAGTTGTTTAATATAATAATAATAATAATAATAATAATAATAATAATAATAATAATAATAATAATAATAATAATAATAATAATAATAATAATAATAATAATAATAATAATAATAATAATAATAATAATAATAATAAAAGTGTTGATTAAATTAAATTTGTAATTAAAACAAAGTCTACATCTTAACAATTTGATCCCTATTCGTTAATTTAGTTGGTTTTCAAAATTTGCTGAATTTTCAATAAACGGATTAAAAATAATGTATCATAATAAATTTTTCCCCAAACAGGCATATCATTTCAAAAAGTTAGCCGTTATGATTAAAAAACTATAAAAAAATATTTTTTATTAATTATTAAATTAAAAAAAACTGTATAAAAATATTTGTTATTAGCTTTTTTTATTTTTAAAAGCAAATTATTTATACATATTGTTGTATTTATTGTAGTCTTATCATTTTTAAAGCAAGTTAAAAATTTGGTTACAATTCATTCAAAATCCTTTTAATATATAAAAAGTAATCGTATATTATTCAAATGAGATTAATTTTAAAATAACATTTAAAAATGCACTTTTAAAAAAATAGTGCTAAAATGAGATTAATTGAAACAAATGCCAATTTTTCTGGATAAAATGTAATTCTACAAACTTTAGACAGTTTGTGTAAATATATGACCTAATTTTTTTTTTTTAAAAAGGCAGTTTTACCATTACTTTATTGTAATGTAGAATCTAATTTCAATTAGAACTATCAGGAGTTCAGTTCTGGTATATAGAGTGCAAAGTTCAGCTTCAAAATCTCCCCTATTTATTGTTTGAAAATTCATATATATCAAATATGAAAATATTAAAATAGACAAAGGAATTCAATATATACTATAATTATTTTGTGCATATAAATTTATTACTTTGCAGTCTATGATAATTTTATGCTAAGACATAAATCAGCTATACATTACGATATGATCTCTTAGCTAAATGAATTTGGAATACTAAGTAAACCAATAAGTTATTTTATATTGTACTATGACTGTGAAGACTAGTTGACCAGTTTGCATGTGCAGCTTTCAATGTTTTTTTTTAACTGCTTGACTTTTGAGCATAATTCACATAATTTCTTTTTAAAGATTTTTAGATTTAAAAAAAAAGAAATCAGAAGTGAAAATAAAGAAGTATTTTCTCCAATGAAAGTGGAAAATCATATTTTGGTACAACTGTACTTGATATCATTCTTTTTTTACTGAATAATATATAAATTAAAAATAAATAATAAAGACTAAAAAAACTTCTTTATATTAAATGCTTTTATTGACTGTGCACTAAAAAGAAATAAAATAATTATTTCTTCAACCACAATTGGAGTTTTTAGATTTAATTTGAAATAGAAATATGGGGGATCCATAAATTACATTAAGACAATCCCAGTTTTTTATAACAGGAGACTGACTTCATTAATTTCTGGATATCCCATGCTAATTAAAATAAACTTGAAATAGAGCATGATTTCTATGGAATAAATAATTTGGGGGTGAATGGGATCAAATCCCACCCATATAAAATTGCTGTGATACAAAACTTTCTAAAACCAGAAAATAAGAAACAGCTATACTCATTTATCAGACTTTGTAAACTTTTTACAACCATTTTTATAAGAGCAAATTTACACCATAGCTTATCTTCCCCATCAGTCAAAAGTTACATATAAAATAATTTCTTGAAAAAAATCTCTTTGGAAAGTTCATTAGGACTTCTTGGATTTGAGATGCAAATAATTTAAGAACAGTTTCTTAAGCCTTATCATATTCTACAGTTAAATAATACTGTACCACTGTTTGGATAAAAAAATGACATTTTATAATTTTAGGTATATTATTAATTATTAATATAAAAATATTACTAGTCGATTTCAATGTGCCATTATTTTTGCATAATTTCCCATTCTTTCACATATTTGTCATCTGATAATGCAAATTACCTGATCTGTACAGAAGTTTATTAATTTGATCAGATATACTCTTAAATATAGATATAATTTTATTAGCTAAGATGTTCATTAAATCAATATTTCTTTTTTGTGAATGCTTACTCAAGAAAACTTTTAAACATCTGAAAAATATAGCACAAGAAATGATTTTATTGCTAGTTCTCAATTAAATTTTATCTTGCATATCCACAATGAAGTCTATCAGACCTGATTTTTCTGTATGTTACTGAAGTTTCATCAGTAAGTTTAGAGTTGCATCAATCATTTTCAAAGTGGAAGTTAATAGTATCTGTTCTACTTAATGTTAGAAAGCACAAATCATGATCTAATGGCTGATTAATAGCTTTTAAATAACTAATTCTAAACTTAATATTTCTACTGACTGTTTTATAATATTTTCAGATACTTATCTCTATATAAAAGTTACATAATTTGAATAAATAATATCAATGAAATATTTGATACAAAATTATCAATAAATTAGATCAATAAATCAATAAACATCACATGACCACCACTTCTTATGCTTGTGTATAACTGTTGTTAAAACAGGCAAAACTCACTATACGTATTGCCACACACAGCAAGCCTTCTGGCATCCATTGATTACTCTAACTTGCTGTGTGTGGCAATATGTATAATGAGTTTTGCCTGTTTTATCAATAAATCAACTTCTATATCTGAATTTTTTATAATATATTTTAAATATGATTTTAATAAATATATAATATCAAAAATAAAGAAATGAATCAAACTTTTTAAACATATTAATAGTTCTTTCAGCACCCTCCACAACTGAAAAGTTCAATATTAATATATTTGATTATTTTAAATATTTTTTTTCTATTTTAAAAGCAACAAAGTGAGAGTTAACATTATAAAATGATGAAATTCCTTAAAATAATTTAAAAAGTATCAGATCAAAATAATTACTTAAAAAGTCAAAATACCTATGAAAATGTATTATCTTTAAAATATATCTAGGATAAATTTTATATTGAAATAATTAAAGTTCCTTTTAATATCTAACATACAGGCTATATATATATGTATACCTATACAAACAATGTAATATATAGGGTATTTTGAGCTCAGATTTTCATACGACCCTCAACTCTCCACACTACATCATACCACTGATACACTTGATCACATATATGTCTAAAAGATAAATAATCACCAATATACCTATTTTGTGCTAAACCAGCACTTGACAGTTGGTACAGATTATCATCTTTACACATATGTACAATAAATTCTCAGATTTATATTAAGATAGCCAATCTTCATACTTTAATGGATAGGCTTCAATCCACTCCACTCTCCAACTCTTCAGGCATCCATCCTATTGAAAATCTGATGAGGGAATGCTCAAAGGCCACACTGATGCCAACATTCTTGTCACACACATTGACCATAAGTCATTCTGACACCTCATGTACAGGACATAATCCATTTAAATACACATACGAGGGCTGGGCAGATATTGAAGCTACTATTTAATATCTAACATGCAGGCTATATATATATATACCTATACAAACAATGTAATATATAAGGTATTTTGAGCTCAGACTTTCACATGACCCTCAACTCTCCACACTATCTCATTCTATTGATACACTTGATCACATATGTGTCTAAAAGTTAAATAATCACTAATATACATATTTCGTGCTAAACCAGCACTCATCAGTTGGTCCAGATTATCATCTCTAAACATATATACAATAAGTGCTCAGATTTATATTAAGATGGCCAATCTTCATACTTTAATGGACAGGCTTCAATCCATTCCACCTCCAATTATTCAGCCATCCATCCTATTGAAAATCTGATGATGGAATGCTCAAAGCCCTTTTAATATAAAATGAAATATAAAAGATTACACCAATACTTATATAATAATGGACAGCATATTCTTGTTTTATTTTTATTTTTATTTTACACTGACATCATTATCTAAGTTTTTCTCAAAATTTTGCAATTCTAGTATGAAATAGCTTTGAGAAAAAAATGAGGTCTTTATATCAAATTCCATATTTTGACATTTTGATGTTCCTAATCTTTCAGAGTACTGAAATGGCTTTAATTACTATAAGATAAAGAAAATGATTAATTTTGCTATTACAACTGATTTAGTCATTTAATATGTAGATTATAATTTATTAAATAATATAAAAACATTGATCTCCTCTGGCAGTTCCATAAATTACAATTTCTTATGTATGGGGAAAATACTAACTATGTGAATAAAAACTAGATCTATTAATTGACTATATTTACTTTCTCTGCTTGCTTTGCCAAATGGCATTATCACAGTCACGTGATTTATTACATTTGATGAATAAAAATATAATTTCTTATAAATCAATTCTTTATTTAGAATATGATGTTATTACTTTTGGAAGTACCAAATGTAAAATGAGAAGCCTCAAATATCTCCATACTCAGCAGAATGTTATCCGCACACAAATTTATTTAATACATTTTATTTTTTATGGCTAAAGAAAGTGAAAAAGTGTTTCAAAGTTGCCATGACAATGCCGTAATATCTGAAATTTTTTTTAATTTCATCCAAGTTCAGCAATCATATTGCTACATCTGCACCACACTACTTCTTTCTCAATTAGAACAGAGAGTTTATTAGAAAATTTCATCCATTAATAGTATAATATAAAGTTCTTTTCTCTAATAAAACAGTTGACAGGTTTTTACTTGCTAAAAAGAAGGTATAAAAAGTGAAAGTATAAAATATTACATACTGAGTATTATGTGAGATTAAAGATCTTTCTGTAAGTGCCACAATCATTACACTGTATATGATCTAGTTAGTTTATCCAATAAAACAGTCAAATGAAAACCTTTTAATAAAGATCTTAATAAGAATAATAATATTTAAAATTTATGGAGTAAATATTAAACGCATACACAATAAAATTACAATAATAAATAGCTTCCATCAATAATAGAAAACTACCAAACAAAATTTTATCCAGTACAGAAACTGGAACATTAATCCAAATCTTTTATAATATTAGTTATTCAGAAATAATAAGCAAATAATTTGATGTTCATGATCTTTTGACTCAATTTGGCAATTTGATTATATAAGTTATTTTATTAGAACTTGAAAATGCAATGTGACTTGCTGTTTAAGGATAGTTTGAAGATTAGTAAATTGTTATATTTTGATTTACAAGTGTCAAATTTACTCCAGCTACAACTTTGACACATCCATTCTAAGTAAATTCATTAATGATTAGCACTAATCACTTATTAAACTAGAAATTATTTCTAGACCAGATATAAATTTTAAACCTCAGTTAAAAATTAGTATATCTGTTTTTTTTTTTTTTATTAGACATTTTTTCTTTATCTTTTCACTGATGTAATAGTTTTTTAAAAGAGTAAATCATATATTAATAATGTAGAAAATTTTGTATTGCTTATCTAAATGGTTGTTGTTAAAAAAACATTTTTCCACAGATCATTGGATAATAAACATCCTCCAATAAGATATTTAAATTTATGACATTTTAAAGTATTTTAATTCGATATCAAGTGTTGATTGCAATATGTATTAAGTAATATGCTGTTGAAGTGCCATTCATTTTTCATACTTTTTAACTATTTATATATGTATGTTTACATTTTATAATTATTGTATTCATTTACATAAATAAAGTAAGCAAATATCAAAATTTAAAATTAAAACTTCCTAAATTTCCAATAATTATGGGTGCTGTCCAGTCAGTGTAGGAAAAGGTGTCACGTTTTCTATACACAATTATATGGATAAGTTGATAAGCAGAGCTGAGCGCTGGAGAAGGAAATTAACTGGAAAATTAATGATAGTATATTTCCTAACATAATATTCTAAAAGAAAAAATGATCATATATATCTATAAATATTTAATAAAAACATATAAGATAGTGTATACAAATAATGTATTCGCTTGCATTTAATTAATAATGTTATAATATATCTATTTTTCTTAAAAGCTTTTCCTTGCTTATTTAACTTTAAAAAATAAATCTTACCTCATCATATTCTGCCATTTTAAATAAAAAGTACACAAACGGATCAAATGAACAGCGATTACTTATTTTTAAATCATTCTAAATGAGCAGCCATATTAAGTGTAACTAAGAAACGTCTAAACATTGTTAACCAATCAAATGAGTAAAAAATAAAGTGGAGGGAGTGTTAAATAAAGTGAAAGGTAAGCAATACTACAAATAAAATATTTTGTTTGTTTTTAGCATTTCCTTTAAAATATTTATTCAGAATACGTTACTTTTCTAAGACGAAATGAAATAAACTACCAAAGACAATAATAAAATGTTTGTTTATTACTATAACAGAAATTGCTCCGTGTGCACTGAAGAGTTTAGAAAGCATTTACTAACGTAATAGACAATTTTAAAACATGCTTATTTAGAAGATTATAATAAATAAACTATTGTGAAGCAAAAAATTAAATGAATCTAAACGTAATTAAAATCGACGTATGTATATTCTGAGCGCGAATATCAGATTCTATAATTAAGGCAGCAGGGGGATAAAGGGAACTGTCACTAATGCAGTAGAATTAATTTCCCGTTGCGTTATCGCTGTAATCACTTAACTAGTTTTAAATCAAACATTTGTTTTACACTAATTTGCTTTTTTTTTTTAAATAAAACTAACACACAAACTTTGGAAGTTCATTTCTTCATTGTAATTTAAACTTTATCCGACAACTTTTAGATAGGCTTCTGTTTTTATTCAAACACAGTTTCTATCTTTCACATTTTTGCTATTAATCTTTTCATCTTTGTCATGTGTTCTTTTATAAATATCTTATAATATGCTTTAAAAAAAAAAAAAAACAACAGAAATTTATATCTATTCATTAGACCTTTATGCAAGAATTCAAGTATATTATTATTAAGATTTTCTAAATTGATGAAGTTGTATAACAATTCAAAAGGTAGATAGATATCATTTCTAGCTTCATTTTTTATTATCAAACCTTCACATTCATAATTTGTAATAGGTGAATAATTCATTATTTTGAGCAATGTACCCATATATTGGAAAATATTTTCTCGCTCTTTTCAGCGATTTTTTCAAATGTTACTCTAATATGTATATTTGACAGTTGGATTCTACATTACTCACAATTTCAAGAAATAATAATATTGGCAACTTTTTTGTTATCTAGTCTAATTATAATTCCTATTGATATAATCTTTGTTTGTTTTACATTTGAATCATAATTGCACCTTTTATCCAGTTCGTTATATTTTTCTCTAAATGTCTTTATTATTATTATTATTATTTTCAGGAAAAGTGGAGTTTCATCAATCTGGCTTTATCCTAATATATATATTAAAATACACTAATAAATATAAAGTGATTTTGTTTCTTCTCCATCTTACAACAAACTGACATTATAGACAAGTTAGAAACTATAGAGTGAACAAGAATAAAATACAGTGGACACTCAAGAGGAAATAATTTTTCTATGCTTAAAGACTTAAACGTGTATTTAATATTTGTTTTGAATATAAGTATAGTTTATATACTCAAGCTGGATGTAATTAGAAAAAAATTAAACACACATTTTCAAGCTCTCATAGCCATCCACTCTCTTTTATATAATCGATACTCATGACCAAGTGATGAGTGCTAGTTCAGCACAAAATATGTATACTGGAGATTATTTATCTTTTTCACATGTTTGCGGTCATGTGTATCCGTTATATAAGATAGAGAGGATGGCTAAGGAAGCTTGAAAGTCTGTGTTTAAATCCCTTCTAATTAAACAGATATTTTAAAATAACTTTAAAAGAATATATCAATATTTAGCATTCGTCAAACTTATTAGTTCATATGCTTCAAAGAAAGAAAGCTTTTTAAACTTTTTTTTTTTTATTAGATAGCAAGCATTACAACATCAATATTATTATTTTTTTCTGAATACTTTAATAAATATGTCGGTAAAATAATAAACCTTGAACATATATTCTTTGTAAAAATGATATTGTTACTATGAATATCATAACTGTTATTAATTTTTGTGCAACACATAGATTGATAATGACCATCATTTATATTTTCTTTAAATCGAGAAATCGTTATAGAGGCATTTGAAAACATATATGCTCAAATCAAATGCATCTAATATATTATCTTAAAATGTGACTACAAAAAAGATTATATTATGCAGTCATATTGTAGATTAATATACTTGAAAATTAACCTGATAATTATATCTAGGAAATTTGATTTATTTATTTTTAAAAATATCTACTATTGTGTTCTTTATTCATGATACCTTTTTAATTTTAAAATTCTTAATTTGTATATTTAGAATTTCCAAATTACTGTGACATTGGAATCCTATTAGTGGGTACATTAAGGATCCAATGTTACTTGGTATATTAGGCTGTACTCATAATTACAAAAGAAAAACAATTAGTTCTTCTATTATCATTTTAGCTAGTTATTTGAATAAAAGTAAACAATTGTTATTTTTCTATTTGAAAAAATAATAAATTGAATATAGAGCTTCATAACGAATATAGATATTTAAAGGTAAATGTTCATCATCTCGATGGAGTAAAACTGTAAAGAAAATATAAATTATCACTGATTGTGGTCAGTCACAATATTTTTGTACACATGAACCCATGAAATGTATCAGAATCTTAGTAAATCTGGTAATGTCATGCTTTTATGTGATGATAATGATATTTTGAATAGATGAGTATTTTAATCATCTTTCAAATAATAATACAAAAATTGAAATGATGTCTTTTAATGATATATCCATTCTATCTACCCATTAGATTTAGACAAAGATATACAGTTTAGTAAAGGGAAAATGTTTTTATAACCCTAAAAATGGAAAGGCTGCAGGCTTTGATAGATTCCTGTAGAAATTTGGAAATATATTATTTATGGTAGCTTTAAAAATGTTGGAATATTTTTAGAGAATATATAAATGCATGAAGTTGTGCCATCTGATATTAAGGATAGTTGTATTGTTGCAGTTTTTAATCCTAAAAGGAATACAAAGGATTGGGATAATTATCATACCATATCATTGTAATTAATCACATCAAAAATATATTCAAGATATTTTTATTGAATAGAATGCTTTCAATCATAGGTCATTGGAATATGCAAAAAAAGTATCACATGCAATGGGCTGATTTTTATTATAATAGTTTAATGAAAAATACTTTGTTGTGAAAGAATTATTGCTTACAGCTTTCAAATCAAAAAGAATAAATTTGACCAGCTGAGCTTGAAAACATTTATAAGTTTCAGACCCCAATCAAATCAAGATATTTATGAATCATGATATTGCAATCAAATCCATGCTTAATTTCTACTCCTGTACTACATAGGTTATATAATGAGCACATTGAATATACAGAACATGAAATAAAAAGAAAAGACCCATGAAATATGAATTAATAAAACAACACAATTTTAGGAGCAACTTTTTATCTAAATATTTCTTAAAATGCTGACAGCAGACAAACTAAAATAATATACTTGATCAAATACAATAAAACAATAAATAACACATAGTGATAGATATATGTATATGCATATAAAATGACTTTAGTATTTCCTCAATAAATTTATCCTTCATACTTTATGATTAAAAAAATCCAAATTTTTTTTAATAATTGTTCAAATATTTTCATTTTTAGTAAAAAAATCTAAAAATATTTTAATGTAAATTGCAACCAAGGAATTATTCAGTATCACTCCTCTTCATTCACAAACTTATACACTAATTTATTGTGCTATTTTCATGTGTTTTGCTTTACATTATTAAAATTTGAGAATAAATGTTTTTGTTTTTTTTTTAAATTTATATTTACTTTCTTAATTTATTTATTACCCTATAAAATAACCAAAGTGTTCCATCAGTTGAAAAGTTTAGGGAATGATGTAGAAATTTTTACTGATGAATACTTGAAAATATAATGAAATTGTTGAGTAAAGAGCAGATTTTAAAATATTGAAAGAATTTATTTGTTTAATTATCTTTTGAAATATTATCTAAATCAATTTTTATTTTATAGCTAATGGGCATAAATGGGTATTTTTTTAAAATATTTTTGATAAACTATTAATATTTATTTTTTAATATCCTTTGTTTTTACTTTAATTACTTAATATTTATCTGTTTGTGTTTTTCCTTTATCTAGGGGTAATTAACTTGCTATCAGTAATACTTCTACCAGAAAGAATTAGAGCCCGGATTATTGAGCTACCAACCGAACAAGCATCAAAAAAGGGGAAAAAATCAATGAAAACTTAGCTTGATAAAATGATGATGCACAACTTGATTTAGTACATACACAGAACGTATATCTGAAAGAGAACAAATTTAATGACGCTGACAATCTTTAACATATTAAACAATCTTTTATATATGCTAGTAATTCAAATACACATAATTACATGAATTCTGTACATAAAATTATATATCTGAGTATAGAGATGATAATCTGGGCCAACTGATGATTGCTGGTTTAGCATGAAATACGTATATTGGTGATTATTTATCTTTTCCGCATATATGTTTTTAAGTGTATTAGTGTTATGAGGTAGAGTGGTGGGTAGTGTGAAAGTCTGTGCACATATACCCTATATATAAAATTATTTTGAAACCTGAGGTTTTTAATGTTGGGGCACATAACCGCAGAATCTATTTGTAGAACTCTCTATAATTATAGTTCCAATCCTACAGAAGGATCTGTGGGCATATGTGAAATTTTCTAGAGTACATACATACCTGAAGAGAATGATTAATTTTCTATCTAGCCTATAAGAATTACAATTAATACTTATTTTATTTTTACTTATATATATCATTTAATTAATGACTATTAAACCATTTTAACTGGAGCATTTTTTCATTAGAAGCATTAATTCTTTCATTCATTGAATCACCAAATATTTATTGAAAAATAATCTTTTATATAACAAATATGAATTCTTATTGATTTATACATATAATTCATATATTTTCCAAATTATATGCAAATATTACATATAAATATTACAATTAATATTTTACAAAAATTTTAATACCCATTCATTAACCAGATATTATTATTAATTGCTTTGATTATACTGGGAACATGTAACTAATACGTATTAAACATGCATTAAGTTTAAATTGGTTTATGCTTGGGGCAATATGGAATCCATTGTGGGTCTCAGTCTCATAAGTTTAATGTTATTAATGTTAAATTAGCACATGAGCAATAAAGTAAAAGAAAATCCATAAATAGATCATTGTCTAGAGATTCTCTTATTTGAGCATGAATAAATTGGATAAAATTCATGTGATATTGAAGCACATTTAGTCCAGATGAAACACTCAGAAATAATAATATTATAGAAGATTATGGAATTAATAAGAAACATCCTCACATATTGCATAAGAAAATATATGTAAATGTTAAATGCGAAACTATTATACTATGTTAGAGAAAAGTTAATTTTCTTAACATTACAAGTCAATTTGATAGCTTATTTTGCATGTGAGATAAATGAACTGCATTTAAACTTTGTGGTTGTGGAAATATATTTTATTTGTTGCATCTATCAATAAACTACTGTGTTATTTATTATTAGAATTTGAAGTTATTTTTATGGATTGGGGTATTTGTGGATGACACTTGATGGATCCTCGTGTTCTGCTATAGTTAAACCAGCATTAAAAGACATATATCCATAGTGATGGAAAGTACTATGGAAGATGAAGATAAAAATATCTATCAGATAAATTACACACTATTATATAAGTAGGACGTGTAAATAGCCAAGAATATGGTAGACATTTAGATCTCACCACTTTTAAGTGGGATTATTATTAAGAAAATTTGTTTTGTCCATCAGGTGATGCATCTAAGTTAGTATCTTACATTTAAATCTTAAAGTATTAATACATTTCATGAAATTATATAATTCTAAAGAACTTCTGAGTCAATGCAATAAATTAATTTATATTTGTTAATTTACACCTTTTCATGGGAACTCAAAGTCAACAAGTGCTTTAGAATTATCTTAAATTTATTGAAAAAATATTTGATAATGAATAAAATACTTACTTTTATGTTCCACAAAATATCAATAAATTAGTTAATAATTTTAAAAATGATATATTTAAAGGGCAAAATACCAATATCATTTATAAAATTACAAGTAAATGCCTTAAGTCATATGTAAATAAATGCAAGATACAGTATAGTAAAGTGATTAAAAGAACACCATAATCATTCTTCAGTTTTTTTGCTTACTAAAAATATTGTATATTTAAATTTAATTTTGGCTTAAATATCAATATATTATTAATACATAAGAGAAAATAATGATAGAAAAAAAAGTCAAGGAGGCAATTTTATAAATAAATTTTGAGATTCTATAATAAAGAACAATGCACTAATCTTGAAGTTCATAATGCTTGGTAAATCATGTGGGATTTTCTGCTCTCTATCCAAAATATTTATTTAATAACAAGATACAAACAAATAATTAAATAGCTTTATTATTAGGTTTTCTATAAAAAGTTCATGCATTGGAAATGACAAACATGGCTGATTCATGGACCTTAAGCTGCAGAATATTATTGCACTGAGTTGAAGAGGAAAATTAATCATGATTTTGATTTAAACAAACAAAATAACTTTTATATAAAATATTACATTATTATTACTTATTTATATCAATATCATAATTTAAACCAATTCATAATATAATTTGTCTGGATACTTATTAATTTCCATATGGTCTCATGTTACACAAAGTAATGTGGTTACATATATTTTTAAGAGTGTAAGAGGAAAAGTAAAAATAAACACACACATATATAAATTATTTAAAATAAAGTCTAGAATAACTGAAATATGGATTAAGTAATAATAATTTTTGATATTTGTAAAAATAATATAAATTATTAAATATTAAATATGAAAAAGGTCTCTATTTATTTATGATTTTGACAAAAATCAAAATTTTAATGTAACAAAGAAAAAAAAAAGATTTTGTCTAAAACAAGAATATTTTATTTTTTTGTAACTTACTTTAACTTTAGATTTAATTTTAACTTCTGTTTTTATTTAAATGGTTAAGAAATATTTTTTTCTTAAATGAAATTAATTAATTTTGAGGAATGTAAATTTAAATATAGAATAATGACAATTTAGTTATCTTTTTTATTAATCATAGAAATATACGGCTAATCTTCTTGCTTTTTAATTCCATCTTATCTCTATATTAATGAGCTTCATTTGCTGCTAATCATCATGTTGGTCTTTTTTTTTCATGTGTCAAAGCATTGGCCAGGAAGCGAACCCGTGGCAACTGCTTGTAAGGCGGCTGTGCTGATCATTCGACCACCAATGCTTGACATGTTGGTCAATTTTGAACATTTAAAAAAGTATATTAGACAGATTATTCATGATTTCATAGCTCAATATTAGGAAAGTAGATTATTTGCCTGGCTAAAGTTAATAAAATTATAAAAGGTGAATGGTGTTTAGGATTACCATTCATTATCCTAAATATGCATTATCAAGAGCATCATATCAAAAATTTATATAAGGAACCAATCTATTAATTTTGAGAATTCAATGATATATTATTTAGACATTTTAAAGCATTGATATTTTACTAGTGTCCAAAGCACATATAGAAGAGATTGACAGAGATTAAAATGTATATTAATATAGACATATTATTTCAAACATTAATTCTTCAGTTGATGAAAATCTATTTTTGCATGCTGCAAAAAACAAAAAAGATTTAATTTTGTTTTAAAAGTAAATACTTTTGAATAAATTGATTAAATAAGTTACCTAAAAAAAGTGTTCTGCATAAAAAGGTGATCAATTTAAAATCTCTAGAGAATAAAAACTTCAGATATATTTTCTTTGAATTTAGTTATGCCATTCACAAAATACTTTTAAAATAGAATTAAAAAAATATAATAGAAATGTGAATTTTAAGGACATATGAAAATCCAAATTTTTAATGGAGTTAATGCATTAGTATTTTCTATAATTAAATTGTGAAAATAGTTTGCTTTATATGTTTAAAAAAATTAGGAATTAACAATTGAAATATTTTTTTTATATTATTATAATGTGCATATATTTAAAGTTATTTATTATTTATACACTAAAATAGAATAATATGTATTAGTTTATTAATAACAGAAATATTTTATATTATTAGACATGCACATGTTAGTTTATTTAATATCATTTATAATTTATGTAATTGTAAACTACAATTAAAACAATATTGTATGTATAATGTGAAAATTTTTCAGATATTTATAATTAGTCAAAATTGGGGTGATCTATTTATAATGTAGAGTATTTATCAGACTTTTATTATTATTATTATTATTATTTCTGATCAATAAATTTATTAATCATTATATTAAATTATTTGAGTGAAATTATTAATAATAGAGTGGTTTAAATATTGTGTACATTTTCTTGTTTACATTTTACCAGATACCTTGCAAATTTAAAGCTAACTTCAGACATATATTATATAAAAATGTTTGTGTGGACATTTTTATAATTCTTTTTAGAATTATACCTAATTCTATTTTTATATGATAGATTGGTTTCAAAAAAATTACATGTAAAAATATACATTACATATATAGAAAATTAAAAGATTGGTTCCAGACTTAAGAAATCAATGAAAATAATGAAATAAACCATATAAACAATTGATATTTACATATTAATCTGGCACTGATGAAAGTCACCAGAATAAACAAATGTGTATATAAAAATTGAATTAAATACATTTACAATTTTCTAAAAAAAAAAAAAATTAATTTTGCAAGTGAATATTAGATAATATTGTAATGAGGAAAAACTAATTAATGTAAATGTTGGTTTTTCTGATCATATTTCAATTTAAACTGTGCTGCAATGCCATGAAAGGATGCTGGTATGAGTAATTGATTATCTGGCAAAAGTAATGTGTACACAGTATTTATTATCCATCCTTAATTTTTTCGAAGTGAATGTGCATAATATTTTTTTACAAAAGCAAATGATTAAAATTTGAGGACTGTCCACTACTAAGGATAATACCTTAGATGTCGACATTTTTCCAAATTGATCAATTAAGTTTGTCAGAAGTTCTCATGTAGACATTATTTTTCAGGATCACAAATTTCAAAACTTATTGTTGGACTAATACTGTACATATCTGATATCTCCGTGCCAAACTAATATATAAGTATCAAAAAATCTTGTTAAAATCTTATCTTTTTTGCATAGTATCAAATTTTATTTTATAAACATTGACATAAATAAAAATGAATTATAGGAACATAAATTTTATTTGAAAAACAAAAAAAATGTATTAATGAGCATAAAAATTGGGCAAAACAATGTAACCCAAAATGCTTTCCTATAGATGTTGCACCTCCCTTAATTACAAGGGATCTATAATTTGAATTTTAGTATTAAAAAAAATTGCTTTCTTCCTCTTTGTAAGTGGATTATTTGACATTGTATGAGAACTACTAAAAAATATTTCAGATTTAATTAACAAAACATAGATTTGAAAGTTTGCATGTAAGGCACAGCTTAAAATTAATAAAAAGAATCTTGCGTTAATCTTTATTAAATTTTTTTAACATCAACACCAACAAGGTACACTTTTTTTTAAATCCTAACTTCAAAAACATCAAAATGTAAGCAAAACCATCAACACCATCAAGTACTTTGTCTTTCAAAACAAAACTTCAAAAATGTTCAAATTCAGACAAGCAAATTTCCTCATTTGCAGAAATATTATTGAGAATGGGAATTCTCTGAAAAATAATGGGAAATAAAAAGTTGATTTTTTTTTTTTATTGAATGAAATGATAATAACACACAAATTGTTCTTAATTTTTTATTGATAGTGTTATTGCAAAACAACTCTTGTAAAAAGACATTTTTTTAATCATGTTAAATCAAAATTGTTTTAAAAAGTTCATGTAAACATAGAATTAAATGATTTTAGGTAACTTTAAAGTCCACTCACTTTATCCCAGCATTTTTACATATGTTTATTTTTATAATTATTTTAATACTTATATTTGTGCAGAAGAAATGTAGATAATTGCTCTTATATAATATTATCCCTCAAGTTTGGTCTTTGATTGATGATGATTAGTATAACATTTTATAGTATGATCCTTTCAAATCCAGCCATAAAAGTCAATGCTTGGTGGATGATTTGCTGCTGTTATGTTAATTACTTATTGTTACTTATTTTGGCCTTTGATATCTCATTGTATATTTATTTACTGTGCTCATATTTATTTATTGATATTTTTTATGCTAACCCCAATTTTTTTTTTTATTCTGTACCATGCAATACATATATATATATATGTGTGTGTGTGTGTGTGAGTAATCAGATATTCTTTTATATCAATCATATAATCAGAAAGTAGATTTAATAAAATATTTTATTAATTTAAAAATTAGTTCCTATATTCATTGTAACTTTTTAAGTTCACTGTTTGAAGGAAAGTACCAATAAGTACCAGAAACACATTTTGACCATTTCATAACATCGTCATGTAAACCATCAGCTGTTGATCCCACCATTCTATCCAACATGTATTCAAAATTTTCAGGTGATGCAGCAAAGGCAATAAAAAATAATCCAGATTGTCCCGATACTGTACCACAAGCCTGAGATTGTCGTACAATTTCAAAAGGCTTTTTAGCTTTAAAAGCAGGTCCTAAAATTGGAAGAAAAAAAATACTGTTAGCATCAATAACAGGCATAAACAAAACTAAAATCGAGAAATAAATCACTGATACATTTTGTTCAAAAATTATATACATTCTGGTTATAATTATTTAATTAAAAATTTCTTATTAGAGTAATAGCCAACCAAGGTTAACTGCTCAAATCTGTGAAAGAAATTTGTGAGCGCTTAAGGGTCAAAAGGATATATATATGTGTGTGTGTGTTCTTAAATCAAAAACAAATTGAACATTTAAAGATAATATGCATATAATCAAAGCAATGATAAAATTAGAAGGCAGATTTGAGATCCGAAATATAATAATTATTAATGTGCTGAAAGTACGGAATTAAATATTCCAATAACAATTTAACGATATTGATCTAGTTTTAGAATATTACATTTAAATCGGCTCTAAAAGAAAAATTGAGACAATATAGTTTACAATGGATAAAATTAATAAATAAATAAATGTACTACTTAACATAAATAATGTAAAAAATAAAATCTAAAAGAATCTAAAGGAGCATAGAGAAAAATAAAAAAGTGTGAGAGCAATACATCGAAAGGAGAAAATAGTTAAAAGACACATAACCTTAAATAAAAAATAATTGAAAAAAATGCTTTAGAAAATTTTTAAAAGAAAAGAAAGAATACTGGAAAAGTGTAGAGATTAAAATCTAAAAAGAGTTTATCCAAAGTACACTACAACAAAAATGCATAATAACATAATGAAAATAGAAGTCTAAAGAAAGCTATAGAAAAAAAACCAACTAAATATTCAATAAAATATGGTGCAGATGGAGAAGAATCGATGCCATATTGTACCAGTCAAAAATGCATGTCCATCCAACAAGATTTAGAATCTAAACAAAAGTACCCCGAATCCAATCATGCCCGAAATACACAGGTCAGGAGCAATCATGAATTCTAACCTGTTTGCCCATTCCCTAAATCCATAACACTATGAATAACATCTACAGTGATACCACATAAATTCATTATATCCCAGCCTGGTGCTACGACGTTTTACATGAGAACTCAACTTGTGATGATGATGAGATATTGAGTGAACCCGAGATATAAATAAAAAAATAAGATAAGATAAATATATTAAAGAGATTCGAACATCTGGATTAAAGTTTAAAATATAAATATTTATTTGGACAGAATTCAAGATGAGTTTTATATATATAATCAACTCCATGCATTTAAAACTTTATTTTTGGTTACAAATATTTGGTGATCTTGATACAATTATTTTATTTAGACTGATATGAATTTAATGTGGCAGTTACAATACTTAACGTATATTTAAAAATAGGTTTTTATTCAATGTTACAAAAACAAATTTATCTGGATGATTGGTAGACGTTTATACATTAAAACACATAAAGATATGACAATAATAGAGTTTCACTGTTTGGATGACTTTAATGGAATGCCCTTGGCATTGGATACATAACTTTATTTTCATTTATAGAATTTATTTGCAACACTAAGATGAGGATACATGGTGATCAAAATATACTTAAAAAAACACTTATTTATTAAAAAAAATTGACATTTAAACTATCAGATATTGCGAAACTCTATCAATATGGGGAATGGCTTATTCAATAAAGGGGATGGCAGCTTCATGAGAGTTTGGATTTAAACTCCAACTAAAAATATTACAAAGAGAAAAAACGTTTCATTATTACACATCATTACGGTTTATTTTGTTAAACAGGCTAGAAAACTAACTATAAGAAATTGTGGTGCTAGCATAATATCAGTGAGAGGAAATGGCACATTTGGCCTCAACAAGGTCATTCTCCAAATTTTTTTAAAGGTAGTACATGCCAGCTTCATGTTAAAGCGGTACAGAAAGAAAGGATAGGCAGGAAGTTTCTATAGGCCGGACCATGGTGCATCCATACAGAGCTTCATCTACTCTAACCTGTATGTTCTAGAAGTAGACACAGACTTCTATCATGAATGAGGACATTAAAAATGAAAGGCTTTGAATCCCTGGAATGAGGTACACAAAGCAGTATATAAATATATATACTTGGAGGAGAAGAATGACTAACAAAGAGGATCATGACTCCCTGGAATGAGGTACAGGCAAATCAGATCAAAGCCTTATGCGGCTTATTAATAATTTGACATATGCCAGCAATGATATCATAATAATATAAAGTCACTGAATTTAAATATTAAGGTAAAGCCTTAAATGGTTTAACAAATACATAATAATATGCTAGAATAATGACCCATATAAGCTAAAATCATTTATCATAAGTTAAACTATAATTAATGAAGCATGCATTGCTCCCCCTTCTTGAATCAATATTTTAACATAAAAAAAATTAAAATTCCTGCACTTAAAAGTGCAAATAACAAAATAGATTTAAGTCGCCAATCTTTTTGGTGATGATGATCAATAAATAAATTCATACAATTAACAGACACCAATATCCACCCCAGACAGCAAAATATTTATACATTTTATATCAATTTATGATAAAACATTTATTTAAAAAAAACAGGTATTCATTTAAACTACAAACACAATCTTACAAGATATTTAGAAATAAATAACAATAACCCATTAATTCTCCCCTTTTCTATTCCACAGTGAGATATAGAGACTAGATTTGACTGGCATTTACAAATAAAATTAAGTCAAAAATATAAAAATATTAAAATTAAATTATAACCGCACTAAATTATAAAAAGAATAAGAGGCGTGAGTTGAATGAAAGATTAGTTTGGATAGCAGAGAATTGATAGAAAAAGATTAACATATTCGCAGATTAGTGAGTTTTTGAAAAAAAATTAAACATAAAGAAAACATTAGTTTACAAATTAAATTACAAATTAGAATTGGCTAATGCTATTATATTGTTTTCGGGCTGGTTATCTCAGGATTCTATGAAGTATTGACAAATCTTTTATGGCAGGCAGCATTCTTTGATGGCATGGTCACTCTTGAGTGGTAGGAGCTACATCTTGGCATGAGTCAGATTAAGATGGAGGGGAAGATGGCTTAGGCCTCTCAAAAATTAAATGGACGTGAAGTCATCTAGCAATGATTGACGAAACTCTGTCACAATAGATTTTTAGCCCTATTTATGTCAGTTTTTAGCCACACAAAGAATGTTTGTTTTAATTAAACTTCTTGACTCTAATGTATCCTTAATCTACAAAAATTTTTTCTCTATTGTTAGTAGAGATGCAGTCGTGAAATAAGTGTCTAAAATCAATTCAAACCAATTTCCAGATTGGAAATGGATTTGACAAAAATGTTAATAGCTAACTAAAATCAATTAGCTTTGTTTTAGATTTTACTTTCCTTAACTTTAATTTACAAATTCTTTTTAAAATCATGAAACAAACTCCCCACCCCTTTAATTATTTGTTTGTCATCTGATCGTTCGTGTCAGCCGCCAGAGGCACGATTTCTAGCTAAATTTCTAGAAATATGCCATTTCCATGGCTGCACCCAAGCCTTTAAGCATTCTTTCTAAAAGAAATCCTAGAAAGATTGTTGCTCGGAGTTGAGTCTACTTTCTACGCTAAAAGGTAGAGTATTAACTCAGAAGTTAAGTCTCCTTTCTACAATAAAATCTAGAAAGAGTGTTAACTCGGCTTAGCGGCTAACGGTGTGGCTTTTTCCGATGCTAAAAGCAGAGGAAAATGCCGTAGTTGTTTGTGTCACACACTATATCATAATGCTGCATTATGTATTTGATGTAACAATATCGTACTAGGGTGTTTATTTTGATCGTGTCAAAATTATTTAAATTTTCATCGGTGCCTTGTTTTTTTTAAGACCAATCGATGTACTGTTACATTTTATCAATTTTAACAGTATCGTGATTGTTCCTCATAAATTTGTATTTCTCCTAAATTTTCGATTAGGGTAGAATAGTGTAAAAATTTAAAAATCATGCTTTGAGTCACGTTTTAGCGAGAAATTTTCCGAGACAAAAAGTACAGCTAATTCCCACAACAGAAAACTTTAAAAGATGGGAATTGCCAGACATGGGCCAGCACTGGAATATTTCTACAGCAGAAAAAAAGAAAAAATCATCCTGCTGCTGAAAGAAAAGATTGGATTGTGCGGCAAATATATGCAGATTTGAGGTCCGAAAACATCTGCCGACGGAAAGGTTCACTTTGTAAAGGCAAGCTTGTTTGAGGGATTCTAAATGACCTTCATCAAATGTCAAAAATAAAAGAAGTAACTTCAATTTTTATTTAAACGTACATCCCTTCTTCTCCCGATAATTGTTGGCATCGGCAATCAAATGTAAAATAAAAGAAGTAACTAAAATTTTTATTTAAACATAGCCCCAAAAACCCCTCTTCTCCCAATAATTGTTGTCGTCGGCAATCAAACGGTCAAATAAAAGGAACGTCAATTATTCTTTAATCGTATAGAAAAAAAACAAAAAAACCCTCCCACTAATTGTCCTGGCCAATCAAATGTAAACCAATCGAAGTAAGACAGTAAATTATTAGTTAAACATAACCCAAATTACTATTCGAACATACACCGAAAAAGACTCGCTCTTGTCAATCAAAATTAAAGAAACCTAAACTATTATTGTCCCATTGTCAAATCGAATATTATTTGGGAAAACCCAAATAATTTATAAACGAAAAAAAAAAAAAAGAAAGTCAAATCGGTTTTCAATCAAATGGTAACCAATAAAAGTAACTTAAATTTTGATTTAAACATACACACGAACAAAAACAAAACTCTTTCTCCCAATAATTGTTGTCACCAATCACCAAAAAACACCCACCCCTCTCACTAATTATTGTCAGCAATCAAATGTACACCACTACTAAAAGTAACGTAAACTACTATTCTTTAAATGGTTACACCCCTTCTCCCAATAATTGTTGTCTACAATTGTACACACAAAAAAACACCCTTCCCAGTAATTAGTGTCGGGAATCAAATGTAAACCGATCAAAGTAAGACCACAACTTATTATTTAAACGTAACCCAAATTACTATTTGAATCTACACCAAAAAAACACCCGCTCTTGTCAATAAAAATTAAACAAACAACAACTATTATCGTCCCATTGTCAAAAATATTTATTTGTAGAACCAAAACCATAATTTATAAATGAAAGGAAGTCCAATCGGTCGTCCATCAAATGTAAACTGATAAAAGTAAAGGTTTTAAATTTTATTTAAACATAAACACGCGCGCGCGAAAAAAAAAAACACTTCTCCCAATAATTGTTTTCGGCAATCAAATGTAAACCTATCAAAGTAATGTAAATTATTATTTAAAGATCCATCATAAAACCCCGTTCTCTCTTGAATTTTGTCAATCCAATTTTACAAAAACGGTAATATTTTTTTTTTTTTTAAAAAAACACAAATTACTATTTGAACACACACCAAAAAAGACCCTTTGGTAAAAAAAAAAAAAAACTATTATTATCCCATCGTCAAAAATATTATTTGGGAAAAATAATTCAGAAACGAAAAAAAGTAAACTTTGTAAACAAACCAAAAAAAAGGTCAATATTAATAGAGAATCGCTATCCGAGGAACTATATATTAATGTGTTTTTCAGTTAGAAATCGCGCCTCTGGCGGCTGACACGAAGGATCAGATGACAACCAATTATTTTTGGACAGTCAACGACTGCACCTTCCGTCTTGAATTTTTATGTAGTTTTATGACAAAAAAAGTAATTACAATATTAAAATAAAAGTAAAAAAAAAATACAATTTTAAAAGACAAAAAAAAAAATTTAGTATTTTTAATTATATATATAAGCTCCTATAATATCTGTATACATCTGAGTCGCATCTATAAAAGTTAATATTTAAAATAATTAAAGATTTTTATTTCAGATTTGTATTTATAAATCTCATAGACGCTTCTCAGAAATATATGTATAGTTTATATATATTTTACAAGAAAAAAAGAGCAGGATGATACATGGGCTGTGGTAGAACAGTGAAACTCGATCTTCAACTAAGGTCGACTGTTTCTATATTAATCATGAAATGGTGATTTTATCAGACAGAATAAGATAGTATTAGATAACAATAAAAAAATTAAAAAAATGTAATATTTGTAAATATTTTATTGCAATAAATGTAATAGGGGACTGAAATATGAGGGGAGCATAAAATTAAGATGGTCGATTTAAAAGAAATGCATATAAAATTGCTCATTAAAATAAAAGAAGCCCGGTTAAAAAAAAATTAATGGATTAAAACTAGTCCAAAATGACAATACATTAGTATCAAAGAAGCCTATCAATTCCATATGTATATTTACCTATTTCCAGATGATGCATAAAGAGAATTTTCTTGAACATTTAGAGGGCCTAAATATATTTTTATTCATCAATTCATTGGACAAAAGGGAAGATTTATTGTATGGAGTAGTAAAGAAATGATGGAATTGATTATTTGAAAAAAAAAAAAAACATGGAGAGGAATACCAGAGATCACAAGTAAAATACAGGAAAAATTCATTGCTAAAATTTTGTGGCAAAGTAAATGATCAAATCTTAGAAAACATCCTGTTCAAGGAATAATACAAAAGACAGGAGTTATTTTGGTACTAAAAAATATAAAATTTAAAGGTACTAATTTCTTGTTTCACTGAAAGAAAATTTGTTATTAAAATATAACTTAATGGAAGGCAATTATAAATAGGTGAAGTTCTTCCATGTAAAAGACAATCTGTACAATCTTTGAAGCATTTCTTAACTGAATCCACACTGGTTTGATTTTTAATATGCTTGAATAGGACAGGCAGGAGTTGTTATTCTCCAAGCCTGGAGAATGGTAATCTCCATATTTATCCTATAGTGATGGAAGACATTCCTGTTACAGACCTGCTGTGCTGATATTTATACTGGAGAGATACTGCCTATCCTAAGAACATTGCTGCTACCATATCTGCCACCAAGAAATACCAACAGACAAGCTTCTACCAATAATTGTAGATAAAATTCCTAAGACCACTACATTGAGATCTCAAATGAACCTTAACTCTTAAATCTAAAGCTATAGCTATGATATACATTTAAAGGAACGTTCAAAGCTAAGTTTAATTTCTAAAATCTTTTATATAAAGTAAATGTAGAATCACTCATTAATTCTTGTCTTAACCTCTGTAATATTAAATCTGTAAAACCTCTAATATTATTATTGTTAAAATATTAAATTTAATAATCATTTTGTTAATATAAATCTATCATTTACTTTCGTGCTGCGGTGATGCCTATACTATTCTTTAAATATTAGGTATTAAAATTTCATTTTTTATATATGTGATAATATGCCAAATGTATCTCGAAATAGTGAATGTATTAATTTTAATAATTCTGTATCAAAGATATCATTATTTCTGTCTTCGATCTAATAAATATAAATAATGCTTAGTTATCCTAACTTGACACGCTGTTTCAAAATTAGATTAATTAATAATAAAATATAGTTCAGATAAACTTTAAATTTGATTTTTCCCACTTAGTTATTCTTGTTTTCAAATATTAAAATCATAAATTATGATTTAAAAAGTAAATTTACCTGATAGTAGAATTCTAGCCGTAGAGATATATTATTAAGATGTATTTTGTAGTTCGTAATTAATTCCAACCCCTTAAGTTATACCTCCATTCATTAGTTAAGATCTGATTAGTGATGTAAGTTAATTGTTTGTTAAATTGAATCATTAATTAATTAATTTATCCCCTTTTATTATAGCATTAGTTTTAGATTCTTAATTTATGAATTGGCTTAATAGCGGCCTAAATATTAGCTATCCATTTTTAAGGCACAATTAATTATTTTGTCATATTTGTTATGTTGCCTTCATGCATTGCAGATGTGAACTTATGATATATACAGATATATATATCCCTCTCTTGATAGTCAGTTTGGAACAACAGTAGAGATTATCCTATTTACGGGCTAACCATGTCATAATGGACATCAAGTCACACTCCAGGGCTGTATTGTTCAGGTAAAGAGCATTAGACATGTTACTGGGGAAAAGATCCAGGACTGTTGTAAAGCCTATTTGACCTCTGAACTTCACATGTTCATCAAGAATTAATTTATTAGTAAGCTCCCTGGTCCCAAGATACCACACATCTTATATGGGAAATACTATGAATAATTGCTCATCCACACTGCCACCTCTTTAAATAAAGTTTAGTAAAGTGCCTATAGCGAATCATAGGTAATGATAATTTAGATGATTCTCCCTTAGTCAAGTATATTTGGAAATTATCCAAAACCATGATAATATCTGGTTTGATGGATTCTGCTTTGCATCATTCTCAAGCCTTATTACTGTGCTAGAATTGTATTTAACATAATGTACACAGCCACAACCTTAACCCTTCTAGTAATTAATATATGTCTCTGGCTGGCATTGTTACTTTATCAGTTAGCAAACCATGGCAAAGATAGAAATATTATTTGGCATATTAAATTATCTTAGGCATAAATTACTCACTGAGTATGAAGCTAATTGTACACTAAAACAAAATCATATGCTGTATTAGTTGTGATTAATCTCATTTCATTGTATAATGCCTGTATGCATTCAATTAATTGTATTTGATTCCTAGTTGCATGTAATGTATTTTTTATTATTATTATTAATTATAATAAACTTACTAAAATTTACTTCAGTTCAACATATCCTAATTTCAATTAAATTATTGATTAAATATGTTTGATATGCATTATAGTTAAGATATTAATGTTGCCTTAAGTTTAGCTTATTATTAATTTATTAACTAATGCATGTGTAGTTGAATTTTGAATCTCATTTCTTTCCCTGTTTGGAGATGGCTCACAAGTTAAAATAAGGTTTGTGTGTAACCTCAGAAATGTCATTTATATGGTGTTAAATCATGAAGCTGTGATAAATAGATTGAAGCTTGGTTAGACCTGGGATCTTCATAACCCATTTTGATCAGGTTTAGGGTATTTTACCTGGACTCTGGGTTTTTTACATGAATGTACAAATCTGATCATGATAATATAATTACCTTTGACTATCTAGATCAATTTATCGACTAATGATAAAAATGCCAATTACCAAAAATAAATAAATATGACACTGTAAGAATATTACCCAATGAAGCAATTAAGGAACTTGATAGGCTATTCATTGTGGGGACAGAAACTACAGAGAAAATATGGAACTAGGGTTAATGATATTATGTCAGTGTTAGGAATATTTCAGAGGAATGGGAAGAAGCAGAAAATCATATTGAAATACTAATTTGTACAGATTAAGCTAGGTGTTCCAAAATAAGATAACACTCTATCAGGGAGTCAAAGCTCAATTATATCTGAGAAGCTTTATAAAAAAAAATATTCACGAAAATGTATAACTTTTTATAGTATCCATAAGGCAAACTAAAACAAGTTTGCATTATTAAAAAGAAGCAAACTAGTTAATAAATAAATCTATATTAAAGCAAATATAGAATAAAAGAACATCTAGCAAGTAATATTAAGTCAGCCTGATTATATAATTACTTAGATTTGAAGCTAAGTAGAAACTAAATTTTAATGATCTCAGTTATATTAATATTTAGTTAAAATAATAAGTAACAACAAAACATTATATGATTTTCAGTTACATTCAAAATATAAACGTCAAACCAATAATTTATTCATTTTATTTTCTACGGCCTTAATCTATATTACTGAAGTTGACAATAAATGGCTTTGGAGCAGAGTGAAAAAATAAATAACTAATCTAAATATTTTGAAAAGAATTTTTCTGATTAAGACAATTTATTAAATACAGAAACAGATCAATTAAATAAAGCCCAAATAAGTGTTTAAGATTCGGTGGGGAAAATTACTTCTTGTGGTGTGTTTTTTCTTTTCTAAGAGAATCTACCTAATATAAAATATATTATAAAACTTTTTATCTTTGTTAAAAGTCAGCAAGAAGTGCTTATACCCATAAGGTTCATCACTAGTTTTCTATATGCAATTTAGGCTTGAATTTAGGATCCTTTGAGTTTTTAAAACTTTTTATTATGAATAGTAAAGTTATTGCAAGAGGTCAAGCATTGGTGGCCGAGAGGTCAGCACATCGCATTACAAGCAGTTGTCCAGGATTAGTGGATTCGCTTCCTGGTCGATGCTATGACACATGAGAAAAAAAAAGTTATTGCAAGATAAACACTTTAAAGTTTTTGCAAGAGGTCAAGCATCGGTAGTCAGAGGTCAGTTCAGCTCATTACAAGCAGTTGTCCTGGGTTAGTGGGTTAGCTTCCCAGCCGATGCTATGACACATGAGAAAAAAAAAGTTATTTCAAGATAAACACTGTATGATAACTTGTTATAAAGTGTTGAAACACAACATACTTTTTGTGCTAATTTTTAATATTATAAAATCTTCACTAGTTCTAAAAATTAATGATAAAAATAAATTATTGCATTACTTTTTTAAAATAGTAAAAACACTTTTATCAATTCAAAAATTTACATTAAAAAATAGCAAATGAAATTATTTATATTTTGAACAATTATCTTTATTAGTTTTTGTGATGGCTTATAAACGAGTACAAAGAATTATAGCTAAAATATCTGAAACTCGACTGAACAACTCTTAAAACCATTGTGCCGCAAATAGCTCTTAATAGCTTTACATATCCAACTTCTTCTGTTAACAAGACTGTAACAAATGCGCGATGTTTTCCTCTAGCAGTTTATATATCCTTCTGAGTTCTTTTGTTAAGTCTTATCTGCTACATTCCGAAATCTTAATCGTGTGTTTTCCAACTCCATTTTGATTGTTCTTAACTTTAATTAGTTATTTTTATCTCTGATAAAAATAATCCCCACAACTTGTTTTTAATTATAATTATTTCCATTATAATTAGTTATTTTTATTTTCAATTAAAAATTAAATCCCCACAGCTTGTTTTCAATTATAATTATTTTTCATTAGAATTATTTTTACTTTGAACTAAAATAAGCTAAAACATCTGGAGTAAATTGTCTCTAGTAAACTCGCTGTTTATTTCTCAACAAACGAATACAACACTTCCTCCCCTCACTGCAGAAGTTAGAGTTTATTTATGTTACACATAATCATCTAATCTGCACGGTTTTCTTTTATCCCGTACAGGTCTGGACAATTTCTCTTTTTCAACTGGGAGTAACACTTGATTTTCCCAATTAATCGATATAACCTTGAAATTTGTGTAAACTCTTCTTTTTCCTCACCGCTTTGAGTGCTTTTTTCTCCTGCTTGGAGAAACTCTGAGTTTTTTCCCATTCTCCCGTTTTTGTCTCTGGTGGCTCACTGTCCCACGATTGCTGCTCTACCAAAAAATCCTTGAAAGTATCTGTTTCACTTTCAACTTCGGCCATCCTTTCTTGTAGTTCCATTTGTTTGGATAATTCTGACATGGCGAGTTCACTTTTTAAATCTTCATTCGATCTTTCAAAGCTCTGACATTCTGAAAATTTACTTTGTAATTTTTCACTAAGTTCTGAATTTTGTTGTTCAAGTTCTTCTTTTAATTTCTTTAATTCATATAACATCCAGTTTTAATTTGTACCTTACTTCTTCTGATAGTTCTTTAGCTGTCTTTTCATATTGTTGATTAGAAATACAGGTATTGATTACACTACATTCTATTTCTGTTACTCATTGTCTAGAAACCTTCAATTTTCCTTGAAATTCTTCCAGTTCATTTTGTAATTTGTAATTATAACTTTTCAGTTCTTGTAGCTGCAAGTTGAGTTGTAGTTCAGATTGCATCTTATTCTGAAGCATGATAGCTAATTCTTGGTTCCTTGACTCCAATTCTTGTAGTTTAGTGATCTCTCTTTGTCTTTGTGGAATATTCCTATCTCTCATGGCAATTCTTTGCCCCTTAGTTGATACATAGTTAATGGTATATGTTGTACCATCGGTATCTGGATTACATTTTGTTTGACGTGGTTTTTTGCATACAGCTGCTAAATGTCCTTTAAATCCACAGTTAAAATAGTTTTCTTTTCTCCATTTGCAATTCTTAGATACGTGGCCAGTTTTACCACAGCAGAAACATTTCACTGCTAACATTGTCTCTCTCTTTATATTTTCATTCTTCGGCTGCTGCCTTTGATCTATTTTATAAACTGCTATTTTGCTGGTGTCTTCTGAGTTGTTTCTAAAAGCTATGGCTTGCTCAATTACTGCTTTATATGCTATTCATTTTTTAATAGCCACTTTGTATGATAAGTCGCTTTCCATTAACAATGTCAGTCACAATCTTTCATTGTGCATTCTCCACAATAATTGATCCAGCAAAGCTTGTTCTAAAAATTCGCCATAATCACAGTTTTTTGCCAACTGTTTTAATGCTATATCATAGTCTTTAATTTTTTCATCCCTGGCTTGCTTTCTGTTTCTCAAAGTTAATCTAGCTATGTGTCTAGATGGCTTCAGGCTAAAATAGTCTGTTAATTTTTTAACTATATCTTCAAACTGTACTCCATCGGTTATCGGTCCACCTCATAATTTATTAACAATTTCAATAACTTTTCGTCCAGTTAAACATAAAAGTGTGGGCACTTTTTTTTCATTCTTTTATCCCATTTAACTTGAAAAAATTTTGCAATTGTGTAATATAGAGAGGCCATTCCTCATCATTTTCAATACTAAATTCAGGAATACTTCTTTGTCCTAATGACATTTTACTTGTTTCCAATAGTATCAGTTGACTTTCTCATCTGGCTTATTCTTTCAAGTTTCACTAGGCTCGAAACATTAGACTGCGCCAATCTTGTGATTTCTTCACCCTTAAGTTTTTCAGAGGGGTAGAAAACACTTACAATCCGATAGATGATATAAACGAGTACAAAGAATTATAGCTAAAATATCTGAAACTCGACTGAACAACTCTTAAAACCGTTGTGCCACAAATAGCTCTTAATAGCTTTACACATCCAACCTCTTCTGTTAACAAGACTGTAACAAGGGTGCAATGTCTTCCTCTAACAGTTTATATATCCCTCTGAGTTCTTTTGTTAAATCATATCTGCTACATTCTGAAATTTTAAACGCGTGTTTTCCAACTCTGTTTTGATTGTTCTTAACTTTAATTAGTTATTTTTATCTCTGATAAAAATAAACCCCACAACTTGTTTTTAATTATAATTATTTCCATTATAATTAGTTATTTTTATTTTCAATTAAAAATAAATCCCCACAGCTTGTTTTCAATTATAATTATTTTCCACTATAATTATTTTTACTTTAAACTAAAATAAGCAAAAACTTCTGGAGTAAATTGTCTTTAGTAAACTCGCTGTTTATTTCTCAACAAACGAATACAACAGTTTCCAATCAATTGAATAATGTTAGGCTGCAAATTTCTTAGGCGATATAGTCATGCATAGATGTAACGTAAATATTTTCAAAATTGTATACAAACAAATGCATAACTAGATAGTCATTACAATTAACTAACCAGATGTCATTCTTGCGAGGTGAGAAGTTATAGGTTTGTGGGACAGCTCCACACTATCTTTCTGTGTGCGACCAAGAGTACTTTCTAATGTTTTTTCTGAAAAAATACAAATCAACATGGTCAATATGATTTCAAAAAATAAGCATATTTTAAAATATTAACATTTCTATAACTTAACATTACTTTTTACATAATATAATAGTTTTAAAGTACAACGTAAAAAAATATACTTGTTGTAATTGTATTTCAAAGGGAAATTCTCTACATGCAATTTATTTTGTCAATAACTTTAAATAAATATTGGGGAAGACAATAACAAATAAAAAAAAAATTATAACACTATTTATTCTATTTTTAAAAGCATTGTAAAATGAAAAAAAATCTTTTATTAAAATAATAAATATTTCTTATATATATAATTTACATTAATACATTTTAATGGTATGAAAAAAGCCTTAAATGTATCTGCACTACATGGGCGCCATCTAGGCATTTGAACCTAGAAAAATTTATATAGTAGGCAGATACGTAAGTTAAGATTCAAAAAATTTTCTTATATATATATTATTCTGACCATTTGCCCAAGGTCACTAGCTCATAGAGTAGCAGAGATTTTAAACATTTATAAGTTTCAATAGATTTCTAGTCTCAAAATATATATTAAATATTTAGAACAATAAAATAAAAGGAGCCACTGCCAGTAATTAACACACAAATAGATTTTTATTAACGCACATTTAAAATTGAGGAATAAATTTATTTTTAGATTTTAACATTAATATTTTTTTTAAATTTAAATTACTATTTTAAATAGATCGCACAGATGGATATTTAAATTATATGTTACTTTAGCATGTCGAGTATAGATAGTCCACATAGATTTTTTTTCCCCACTTAAAAACTTATCAAAACATTCATTCAATCTCAGACTAGAAGTTCGTAGCCAACCCAATGCGGTGCTTCCAGATATATAGTCGCAATCAATGTAATATGAAGATGCTAGCATAAAACCACGCCGCAAGGAATGTGCATCTGACAGTGTGATATTATTTGAAGGAAAGGATCCATGTCCAGAACAGGAAAGTACATCTGTCTGACTAAGGAATCATATATGGTTATTTTTAAAGAGTGCTACGTATGGGGGAGAGTGGTCTTTCTGCCGTCTTATAACTCCCTGTCCATAGAGCTAGAAGGGATCAATGGCGCAGGAAATACATCTGCGATCATTTCAATGATATGACTGCCTCTTTGGGGTCATGCATTCAGTTGGGCACATTGCCCTGTATGCTAAACACGCTTCGCATTACATTAATATAAACACCCATATATCCCTCCACAATCATTGCCCTAACTATGAAACAAATAGCCTGAAATTAAAATCCCTTAAATTAAACATAAACGAATTTAAAAATAGTTATTAATCTTTATCCATGCAGCTATCTACACCCAACTTTAATTTAATACATTTTATTTAGCAGATAGAAATAAATAACCTAGTTAAATACAAACATAAATAATTAAATTTAAAAAAAAAAAATGGAAATGATTGAAATAGCAAACGTATATAAAAACAAATATTTATAATTGATTTAGAGTTCTATTTTTGGTCAGATAAGAGTACATTCATTTATATTACTTTTTTTTTGGGATGGATTACTTATTGACGTTATAAGGTAATTATTTAAAAGAAAGTTCAATTGGCAAAAGTTTATACTTTACAGAGTCTGCAGATTTTGAGGTCCATCTTCGTGATCACTTATGTAGATTGTTTGTTCTTTTTTAAAAACGAAGCCGCTACTTGCCATTCCTTTTTGGTCCCTAACTGTCATAGGGAGGTCTCAGCTGGATGTCCGGAAAATTAAATCTATTGCAGACTTCCACATTGTGAAAATCTGCAATACAGCTAGTTATATCGACATATTCATAGTCAGCTCTCAGATAACAATTATAATAATAATTTGGCTTTTATATTTTTATTAGTCTCATCATTAGATCTTGAGATTCAAACGGCAAGACGTCACTAATCCTCTGGTGTTTCAATTACGGTCCGTGCTGACATTTCTGGTGTTTGCATTGGTCCTTTAATTTCTTTGTACTCTCTTATCTGACCCTTTAATTTATTTTAAATGCCTCAAGGGCCAGTTTGTTTTTAAACAATCATTTAATTAATGAGACAATCATTTCCATTTTCTAAGATTATAGAAATCAACATTATTTCTATTTCCAAAAATATCAAATCTTTATATCTTTACTTTTTTTACAAAAAAAAAAAAAAAAAACTTTCAAATATTTTTATTTTTAAATAGTTTTTAAAGTTGCCCATCATGCGATCTGTATATATTAAACAACTTTTAATTTTCAGTTTTTAAGTTTTTTTCTTTTTAATAAATCAATTTTTATTTACGATCTTTTTATTTTCATTTTAAAATAATGTAACGGCATATATTCCGTTACAACATATATTTAGACAAACTTATTCTAATAATCAAATATTAAGTACGAAAAATAGTAAAGATAATTGTTCAAAATATAAATAATTCCAAGCAGTTGTTCCGGGTTAGCGGTTTCGCTTCCCGGCTGATGCTATGACATATGAGAAAAAAAATAGTAAAGGCATAATAATGCTATACATATGTATATATACGATTTCAATTGTTGTTTTTTTCTTTATCAAAGAATCCCTCAGATCATATCCATTATATTTCAACTAACCACCGGGACCTAAACTCAGACTACTTTTTCTCTCTACATGTGTATTTTGAGATAAAGTTTTTTTTTGACAGATTAAGTAACTACATCATTTTATTAAATCGCCGTCTCTACAAAAATCATTTGATTGGAAAGATGTAATTTATTGGTATTTCAGTGTATAATAATTATATATATAAGTCCACTATAATAAATTTTAATCTAATTTTGATAGAAATGCTGCACATCGAAATCCCATCAAATTATTAATTACGGAAACACATTATATATATATTCTCATTTTAAATTTTTTTATTTTTTAAAACTTGTTTTTACTTGATATTTTTTTTTTGCTTCAATGTTAACAATAATTAAATAAAAATAATGTAGAATTTTTATTTGCTTGTATTAATCCAATGTATTTAAATTTTATTGAACAAATTTATTTTGTAAAACTTTATATCATGATATTGATATATTGTAACCTGATAGAATGAGAGATAGAGAAAGAGAGAAAAGAAAAGAAGGAAAAGAATGCTAATAATGAAATAAGAGAGGGGTGTGAAAAAGAAAGAGAGGAAAAGAAAGAGAGATAGAATAAAAGAAATAATGCTAATAATAAAATGAGAGAGGGGGAAAAGGAAGAGAAAGAGAAACGAATTAATAATGAAATGGAGGTAATAATAATGATAAGAATAAATGATGGAAAAGAAAAAAAATTGAGAGGGAAAAGAAATGGGGAAAAGTAATAGAAATGATATATATATAATGGAGAGAGAGAAGAAATGAGATGATGGAAAGATATGAAATAGAGAGATGTAAGAAGAAGATGAAATAAAGGAGAGAGAAATGAAATGAGATGATGAAAAGATATTCTTAACGAATGTTTTAAATGGCTAAGATGATAGAAAAATATGAGAAATGACATGAAAGAAGAAGATGGAATAAAGGAGAGAGAAATGAAATGAGATGATAGAAAGATATGAAAAAAAGAGATGAAAAGAAATGGAATAAAATTGAAATGAAATGAAATAAAATATAAATTAGAGACTCTAAACGACTTGGCTCAGTGAGGTTACAATAAATTTAAAGAAAAGAGATGATGATCCAGAGATGTATAATCAAGTAAAGATCAAATCCAATACTGATGAACTATAACTACTACAGCATATTGATCTTTTAATAAACCATACAAAAGATTATCTAAATCACTACTCAATGCTTATCATATTAGTCTTACCAATAAATCATACACTCTCTGAATATGACCTATGATGCTTTACATTAAAAGATTATCTTACATAATTATATTTACTAAAACAATAAGAGTAAATAACCAGGGATTTTAAAACTAAAACTCTTGTGTAAAATTAAAGTTTAAGTTAAGTTGCCTAACAAAGAATTACTGTGATTAATAAATAAATAAGTGACATCTTAGCTGACCATAAAATAATTATAATATGTTCAATCTTAAAATAATAAACAAAACATATATTAATTCACCAAAATTTAATGAATCAATTTAAATTTAAACTAATAATGGCCTATTATCTAAGATATTACTTGAGCAGAGAAAAGAGCAAGAGTACTTTTAATGCCTTTCCATACTCACCGACAACCACTAAAGACCTCAAATGCAAATGGATTAGAATTCTTTAAATATATAAGATTTGAGATGATGATAGATGATGTGCAGTGAATATAAGATAATGTGCAGCTTTTAAAATAATATTAATTAAAATATTCTTCTGAAGTACTAATATTGTTAATCTGATATTGCATAATCTTTAGTCTGAAAGATATACTGATAATTTAAAAAAATAAACTTTTAACTAAGTATTTAATTATGTATCTGCTATAATGCAATTATCTGTATTTGTGATTCAATATGAGAATCATTTACTTTAACATAGCTTGTTAATTTTCAAGACAATATCAACTATATTTAATTAACTTAGAATATACTTGTAAATTTCTGAAATGAAGATTCAGTAACTTTAAACTTTTAAGATTTTGTGAACTTGGAACCCAAGACAATAATATATTTTCATATAAAAGTAAAACAAACAAACAAAACTTTTGAAATAATAATAATTTGATTTATTAATAATGAGAAGAAATGTTTATAAATGTGGTAGAATACAAACAGTGCCGATACCACACTAAGATTTTATATAATTATTTGGACCAATTAATATTATTGTGTCATCTACTAATCAAAATAACACACAGAACTATGTTTATATTGAAAACTCTAAGCTTAATTTTATACTCCTCAACTTAACAAACGCTAAGTTGGAGTAAGCATATTCAACAATACTTTTTAAAAATATCATCACTAGTTTCACAGATATAACTAATATCACAGCTAGATATAGGTTTAAATCAGATTAAGCTAATATTAAAATTAAACTAACTTAAGTGTATGGGACAGTCATTCATCAGAGATCAGTTATACCTTTTTTAAAATAACTTTAGTCCACATAATATTATTCCCTCAATGTTTTAAAGATAATGATGTAACAGACTTACAAATCCAGCGGCGAAATTCTGGATGAAAATATTAAATTATTATGTGTTAATTGCCACTTATACCATATGCATATTTAATATACTTTAAAATAAATATACCTTATTGTTGGTTATCTTGTGCCTGATAAAACTATCATAGCAACACAATTCAAACATTGATATACCTATGAGCCCTAAATTAGCTACCACTACCTGAAGAAATATATTTCCTCAAACAAGCATATTTTGTCATCACAAATATAAAACAAATGCAACATCACCTACTGTGGTGGAATTAGCATTAAGTCATCATGAATGATAGGCAAAAAATATAAAGATACTAGGCTCTTCAGAGCTGGAAAAGAATATGGTGGCTTCCAAAAATACCTAACTTCGAGGCAAAATGACAATGTCTGGAATTCATCTTCAGTACATCTGGGAACAGGAACACCCACCAGAAAAGCACAATCCTCTCATGGGATTTCCAATGCTTATAAATGTGATCATCATCACTGAAAAATACAATAAAATACCCTCTTTTTTGGGGACAAGCACTATCAAATCATGGAAATACAATACAATAAGGATGGAGGATATTCTCTACTCCATAAGGCATATTCAAAAATTATAAACTAAGCCTAACTCTTGAGGCTAACAAATTCTAACTAATAGCAAGATATATACTTCACTTAAACTAAGTTATTTCCAAGAAATTTATAAAATACAAAACGCATATCCAATGTTCGAACCAACAAAGCAAACTATGTGTCAACTGACTACTGTAGAAAATACTTTAAACTTAAATGCATATAAAATTCTAGGCAAGTCACAATGCACACATAACAAAATATTAAATGCTAAAATATCTACTAGTGGACTTTTAAAATTGTAAATTAAATGCAAGAATATTTACTTCTCGATGAATATAAAATATTTGTAATTATTATTAATATAACATTCATAAAACAAATGAATGGATATTCTCTGATAAACCTCTCTAGTAAATTTAAAATAACATTGAGTAAAACATCCCATTTATATGAAAATAAGACTGTGATATTTAAATCTCTATAATAAAATTATTAAATAGAAACTAGCTAGTGTAATGCTTAATAAATAAACTAAATCTACTTAAGAATAGCAAGAAACATTTGCTCATTCCAATAAACCTATTTCATTTTAAAATTATAACCTTAGTTTACCTGTATATTTATACCAAAAAGTGTTACAAAAAAATAATAGCATAAATATTTTTATGGTTTCATTTTTTTTTAAACCAATAAAACAGACCATAAAAAAATAATAATAATACATTAATTCAAGTTCATATTTCGGCTCCGTGATGATTTTTCCATTTCATAATGTGTAGACAATTTATCCAGGTTAAGATATCTATCTGAATTCGAAGCTTCAATTAATACATTTATACACATGGCAATCATTTCCAAACGAAAATGTTCAATAGTTCATTAATAATATTTTTTTAAACAATTTAAAAAAAAAAAAAAAAACTTAAATAATAACATTAAGCCGGCATGAAACAAAATAAATTCTTCAGCTGAACACACTTTATATTTATAATCCTAAGTTCAAACGTGGAATAATTATAATATATATATTTAGTTAACTTTCACTGTTCTTCCTTAGATAAACGCATTTTTTAAAATAGAGCTCTTTTTTTTTAAACGTTTCTTAATATTTAAAAATGTATTTCTTTTTTTAAACAAATTTCCTTTTATTTATTAAAGATAAGAGTAGATTTTTTTTATAATTAAGATATTCCTCCATTTATGAGCAAAGATTAACGGTCATAAAGTTACTTATAAGTACTGGCAACTATAACCAAACATTATGCATTTGATAGAGACAAGTTTATTAGTAATATATTTTTAAAATTCTTTTAGAGTTTTGCTTTCAAACAAATTCCTTTCATACTACTGGCATAAACAAGAATTAGTATTTTAAACTACATATTGTCCACAGAAACATTATTCTGTTAAGAGCATATTTAAATGTATATATCATCTATTAAGTAATAAAGTATTAAATTTAATGTTACTTCTAATTTATAAAGATGCTAACGCATTTCCATTTTAATATTTTAAAATGTTTGAATGTCTTTTTTTTTTAATTTCTTCTTCACATGTATTTTTAATTTGATAGGAGATATACTATAATTTAGTGCCATAAAGTCTTTAGTCATAACAATACTTAATAATTTAAGTTTTACTTCTAAATAAAGCAAAATGAATAGATCAAAAGTAAATGAAGTATGAGATGCTGGTTTTTTTTCTTCAAACATTTTACCATAATTTTAATGTCTCAATTGTGATGAAAAACTGTCAGAAAAATGGATTACCTTACTTTCAGCTTCAGCAATTCATGTTTACAAGATGATTTTTAAATAATTATTTTAAATATACTTTTACTTTTTTAGAAAATATAAAGTTTTATAAAATTACTTTTTATTAAAGAATTTTTAAGATTCAGCCACATATATATTTAAAACAGATCAGCAACTGAATGAATCTAGATCTCCCTTTTATCTCACAATTTTTCATCCACCTACAATTCATTTAAAAACCAATAAAAACTATTTTTTATTAAATTTTAATATTCTGACAAACCAGCTGTGAAATCAATCTACTGATGTAATCAATATAATTTTCCTATACCATGTGACCTTCAGCTGCAAAATCAAAATTTTAGTATTACAAATACTATGCAACAATTTTTTTTAAATGATATTTATACAATACAATAGTAATGAATATAAAATTTAAAGTTATACCCTTTATTAAACCCTTAAATATTATATTAAAATAATTTTATCCACAAATTTGTTTTATTTATTTATTTTAAACAATATTGGAATTAAATTACTTTTTTTTATGTTTCCATGACAATGCATGCACATTCTCACATACAAATGCAAGCTAATTGTTTAAAAGTTTTTTTTTAAAGAATATAGACTTTATTTTATATAAAGTGTTACAAATAAATTTCTCTAGACAACAAAAAAATATAGTATAAATTTACATTTTTACTAATAACTTCCTGAATTTCTTGTACTAAGAACCAGTCCATGTGGATAGGTAGATTTCTTTTGGTGCAAGAAGCTTATCTTTTTTTCGAATAGAATTAAATGTATCTCTAATAAAAAGTTGTGAGTCCAATGGAGAATTGGTTATAACTATATGACATCTAAGTAACCATATTACGTGGTTAATAAATATGCATCTTCTGATATTGCAGAAATTACCCATTTTAATATGAATGATATCAAAGAGTTCTGGATTGTGATTATTGAAATAATTTTGAATTATATATTTTGCTTCTCTTAGTCCCGAGCAAGAAACAAGAATATGATCAAATGTTTCACTATCTTTTTTACACAAAATACATAAGGAATCAATCCTTTTAAATCCTCTATTTGAAACAAGGAAATCATTGGTAGGAAGTGAAGATAGATTTATTTTAATGATAAAATCAATATATTTAGACATTAAATGCCATTTTTTCATTTTATTAAAAAGATTGATATTAGTCACTTCAAGATAACTAGGAGGGCATATCAGCTGAGGATTTATCATTTTAAACGTGTCCCAATATGTGTGCTTATTATTAAAAAGAATTTCATTTAAATCAATTTGTTTATCAATAAGTGAGATGAAAAGTTGTAGCCAATTTTTTTTTAATATTTGGGGGAGGCGTATCTGTGGGAATGATTGTGTCAATAATGTTTTGGTAATTAAATTCAATCTTGATGTAGTAGAATAAATTAACTATATTTTTAATTAATAATGTATTAATTGAATGTAAACCTAGGCCTTTAAGTATTTTTGAATTTTGCATTTTATGTATACTGATACAGACCACTTTTTTTTTCCAAAGGAGACCAGAGCACAATGAGTTAATTTGCGAAGTAAATTTTTTAGTAGGGTTTAAAATCAGTAAATAATAATTAATTCTGCTGAAAACAAGAGAATTTAGTAAGAGAACTTTATTATATAAAGATAAGTAAATGCTTTTTAGAGAATCTATTATTTTTTTGTTGATATAATCAGTTTGTCTTGTAACATTTTTCTCATTTTGTTTGGTGAAAGGTACAGTGATATACCTAAAAAAGGTTGAGGTTTTGATGCAGGGACATTTTCTCCTGAATGAAGTTTCCAAACTGCAGATTTCTCTAGATTAAAATTTAATTTGTATTCCGATGAAAACTTTTTAAGGATTTTTTCAAGTTCTGGTAGGTGTTTAGCTGATGGCAGCATTACAACAATATCATCCATATATGCAAGATGTTTAATTTCTTTGTTTAGAAAAGGAACAAAAACTCCAGGAAGTTTTGTTTCCATTTCTATGAGAAGGGGGTTAATATAAGCAATGAATAAAAGTGCACTCAAGGGTGAGCTCGGAGGAATTGAAATTGATGGTTTAAAGCCAGGTGCAATTCTACCATTGAGTGTAATGAAAATGTCTCTATTAAATAGAAGATTCTCACTTATTTAATCTAACTAACTTTTATAACTGGAATTCTAAACTACAAAACTAATAATAAATATTCTTATTATTTTAATAAAAACTTACATATCTTTTTTTTTTTTAAATTTATTACTTACTTATTCCAACTTAATAATAATATCTTATTATTATTCTTTAAACATTAGAATAGATTATACAATAGTTATTTTCGAATACATTTAATACTATTTATCAATTCACAATTATTTTTTTAACATTTGCTCATGTAAAAATTATTACTTAACATCCCTTATCAAACCAACTGACACTATTAAAATATTTAAATTATCCTATTTTAATAATTAACTAGTTTAATTTCCATTTTTATTATCATTTTTTTTTTAAATCTGAAATTTTTTAAACAAAAGGTTAAGCTAAGATAACCTTTGGCTTCTTTTGGAACTAAGTGAAACTTCAGTTAGGTACAATATATATGAAGCAATTGAAGGTAGACATCTCTCCAACAATCAAACAACAACTTTATTCGCAGAAATTTAAATATTTGTTAATAAAATTTAAAAGGTCTCATTTTGTCTGAGGGGTTACTTTTTGTGAAACAATTGGAGAGATTGTCACCTTCTAGAAATTGGCCCACTTTATGGTATATTTCTAATATTATTTATTTATAAATAATAAAATAGGCATTTCTGTGAGATCTCTTTATTCACAGGTTTGGAATGTATGTAATTAAACAGATTATGCATGTTAAGAAAAAAGAAAGAATTTAATTAATAGATCTATTAATTATTTGTTAAATTTAGCAGTTTATATCTAGATCAAAAATTATACAATAATTTTTAACCTAACAAATAATAAGTAATAATCATTAAATATTTATTTTAAACTATTATCAAGGAAATGCATATAAAAATATGACACTTATAAATTGAATTGTAATAATGTAATGTAATATTTTGAACTCAGTCTAATTAAGATGTCATTCTGCAATATAAGTTCTCCTATCCCTGAATAAAAAGTTAAACTAATAATATATAGATTATTAGATTTACACGTGAGACAAAAAAAAAAAGAAATCTAACAGAACTATTAAAGATTAATTGTCTAAACACTTATTCATAATTTAAGACAGATATATCTGTTCAGTATTCATCGGACTTGGTAAAAGTTGGTAAAGAAGTAGGGATCTAAATAAATATTTTATATATTTTGATAATGAAAAGAACTGGAAAAATAAATAATTTTATGATAAATGTAAAGGAATAAAAACAAAGTCTAGATTTGAATAAGTCAGTAATTAATGTTTTTTTGTTTTTTTTTGCCAAAGGTAATTTTTTTTTTTTATGTGTTCTTCCTATTTAAAATTGGAAAACACGATTTAATGTAATTAAAAATTATTTACAAATAACTATATAATAATTACATTTATTAAGGATTCAAGTTTGATTCATATCTTGAAGTAAATTATTGGATTAAATAAAAGCTAATCAAATGCGTTTAATGAAAAAAAGACTTAACAATTAATTTTTTTTTATTGGTAAGCATATTTGTTGAATTAAAAGATCTATTACATTAATTATCGTAAATTAATAAATGTTTAACAGAAAAAGCTTTCATTGGTTTAAAATAACTTTATTCTAGCGTCGCTAGTATAGAAAGCGCTGAGCTAGAATAAAGTTGTTTTAAACCAACGAAACGCCTTTTCTATTTTTAAATGGTCAAACATTTATTAATTTATTACAACTAATGTAAAAAAACAAGATAAAAATATTTATAGAATTACATTAATTATTATAAAACAAACATAGGAAGTATGACTCAGGAATAATGAGATTGAATTTTTTTATGGGGCAGCATAGAATAAATAGAAGGAAACGAAATGAAGACAAACACTGAGAAGCAAAGAGAATATACAAAGCTATAAAAAGATCCCCACTTAATCTGTGGAAATATGTAGTCATAACTACTATCTTTTTTTCCCCATATGTCAAAGCTTTGGCCGGGAAGCGAACCCGCAACAACCGCAACAGCGCCAACAATCGCAACTGTGCTGACCTCTCGGTTACCAACGCTTCTCAAGGGCAATATGTTCTCACTGATATTGCTCAAAACTAGAAAAATTTAAAGCATGTTTCAATGCTAGTGATTATACTATGTTTGACAAAGCATTTTTCAATACAATTAAATATGGTGAAATTTTATCTAAAGGAAGCTCCGAAATGCACTTGTCAGAGACTAACAGTCTTATGCTTGACTAGTAAGAACAGCACCCATTCTTAGCATTTAATGGTATATATAGAGAAGGGTGACTTATGAAAAATGATACATGCAAGAATTAGATTTATATTTAGTCATAGGCCTTCAAAGTAAACTTAAAATGTATTTCTATTATAATCTTCATGAGTGAGTTTACTTGCATATTTTTTTGCTAAAAATACTTGTATTTTTTAAAATTATGCATTCTAAAAGGTATAAAAATCTACTATATAAAATGAATTATAAAGTAATTTAAAATAATAATAATTATAAAAATTAAAATTTCATTATAATTCTTTTTTGTAAGATAAAATTAACTATTAACAATATTAAGTTGCTATGAAATTCAGTTGAAAATGAAAAAGAAAACTCAGATTGTTTGTTTTAAACAAAAGAGAGGGAATTGTCACTTCCTCATTGCTACTTTCTACAATATTTTTTACGGTGTTCGATAAAATGATTTGCTTATTGAAGAAAAGTTTTGTTAGACAACAAACTCTAATATTACTCAAAGAGAAGAATAAATAAATTACTCTTTATTAATATTATTCATAGTTTTAAACTATATATTTTTTATTCATTAAAAAGCTTATAAAATCATTCTAAATTGGAATTCTGAAACAGATAAACTTTTTCAGAAAACATTTTTATATGCAAACCAAAATTAATTTGAAATTACATCTATAAAAAAATACCTTGTGACTAAACTTAACTTGTCTTAGAATTCATAATGCTATTGTTTTAACCAAGGATAAATGTAATTGCTTAATCATACTGAAATGCCTACAAGTTATATAAATTTCATCTATATAATCTAAATGAAACTCCAATTGGTAATGAAGTCGTTTCTGGAAGAAGTTGTCAACATCATGCAAGAAGAATGTTTAGAAACAATCAGATACCCGAATAGCTTTCCAATGATTGACTTCCAAGGAATAAATAACTTTATTCTTAAAGAATATTACTTCTCAAACATGGAAATGAATAGGAGAGTAATATGAACTTTCATTATATCACATGGTTTTCAGTGAAGTGTCATTTAAAAACATTTCATTTTATTCCCTGAGTTACTAAAATCCTTTACCTTTGGAATAATTCATTTATGAAAGACTAAATGAAGTCAAGTATTTTTTTTACATTTAATAAAATTTAGGTCTTCTATAAAAACAACTTGACAAGAGTTTAAACTGAGGTACAAAAGTAAACTTAATATGAAGATAAGAGTTTGTCAGTCTTCATATTGGATTTATTTATGACATTGACAGAACATTGCTCATACTAATTGCTAATACTAATTTAATTAACATGATAATGCTTATTTGTTATTAGTTGTGTAAATGACTAATATCCTTCATGAAAGATTTTATATTTCTTAATGTTGACTTTACATAGGAATGGTCTCATGAAGTTGGAATTCTCTCATATGGATTGTATAAAACAATATTATTTATTTGTATATATATATTGATTTAATATTAGCTAGTTAGTATTTTTATAACTTCTTTTTAGTATATTATAAAAATTTGTTTATTATGTAATACGTTATTAGGATCTGTTTGTGTTATAATAAATATCGACTATGGAAAGACATTAACTATTTAATATTATAAAATAGGAGAGATAGAAGCAAATCCTTATAATTATGTTTGTTATATTAAATAAATTTGAATTGTTATTCGGTAATGTTTATTTTAAAATTAAAACATCATGAGAGATAGATTTTAAGGTAGTTAGTAACTTAGATCAGTGGAAATCGAGATAAATAATTTGAAACAGATTTCTTTAGTTATTCTTTATAATTCAACTAACTTTTCTCTACCTATTTCTCGATTATTAATTTCTAAGATTCTAGATATAAAAATTATGTTATACGTAATATGTGAGTATGTGCGTGTATCGGGTGTTTATTTTAATATTAAAATGTTTTTATGATATAAGATTTCTATTCACCCACTAGAGATATGAACATACACATATCACACTATATAATATTAATGATTGAATTTAAGTTTCATTAAGGGGAAGGGGGTGGGAAGATTTTTGGTTATTATTATTATTATTATTATTATTATTATTATTATTATTATTATTATTATTATTATTATTATTATTATTATTATTATTATTATTATTATTATTATTATTATTATTATTATTATTATTATTATTTAAATATAACTAATGTTATTATTAATTATGTAAATTTTTTATTTGTATTATGGATGATTAACCAATAATAAATTTTAATTTGTTTTTATTAACCCTTTTCCCACCTCCTACGAAGCTCCTCGTCGACATCTGACGTCACTCTAACTCTGCCAGTTCTTATGCTAAAAAATTTGTTTGATAGGTTTTGAATAGGTTTTTAAAAGTTCTGTAAGATCGTGCCCTCTTCCGAATTATTTTACAAGTAAAAAATAAAAAAAAAACGCATTTAAACCTAAACAAAGAAAGAACATTACTTGTGATTGGTTCTTAGCATGCTCTCAGCTGAAAAAGACATTCTGATTGGCTGGAAAGAACAAAGAAACCGCCTGATCAAAGAAAATAAAGAAAAACGCTGAGATTTTCATTTCGAATGCAATTTTAAGTATTAAAAAAATATAATTTCAGAAATTAAACTAGTTTTTTAAAAAATATACTAAAAAAACAAAATTATTTTCGAAAAATATTGAAGATTTTAGTAAAAATATTAAAGAAATATTTAAAAGAAATATTTACTTTTCTATAACGTAAAAGTCGACCTTTTTGTTTATATTATAGCTTTTATGTTGCCGAAATTGAATATTTTAGAATAAATAAATAGCAATTTATTTTTGAAAGAACTTTCGTTCTCTTCATAACCTGAAAAATTAGTAATATACTTTTTATAAACGTATCTGAGTTGAATTTAATATTATAGGCGAATATGTTTTAACAATAGGCTTTGTCTTCAGTTTGTGAGTTGGCCAATTGAAAGATTTGATTTTTACCTCATACAACCAATAATATAATTAGCGGTTAAAGGTTTATATATTTCTTAGAGTTAATCATTGTCTTGTGAAGTTAGTTTAGTCATCATCATTACTGATGGATTTCAATCATTAAAATATAGTTTAAATACAACAATATTTTGGTAAATAATTATAGATTGATAAAAGATACGATTTGTGTTGTGATTTAGGCATAAAGCTATGGCTGGAAGCATCATTGCCATCATCATCATCATCATTTTTAATTGATAAATAATCGAAATAAATATAATAAATGGCCATATAGAAATAATGGTTTTCACTGTATTTATTTATTATTTGTGAGCCATCATAAGAAATAATAACTACCTTTGAAGATCACTCAAGATTTAGTGAATTGCCATCGATAATCTATAGTATTAAATATGAGCTAGTAAAAACTTATAATATTATTATATATGAGCTTGAAAGGTTTATAATGATAAACTATTATCTACATAAGAAATCTTACAGTTAACAAATGATTTGAGTATTCCATCATGAGATTTTCAATGGTATGAATGGCTGAAGAGTTGGAGGGTGGAATAAATTGAAGCCTGTCTATTAAAGTGTGAAGATTTGCTATTTTAACATAAATCAAGCACTGATTATATATATATATATATATATGTGTGTGTGTGTGTTGGAGATTATGATTTGTTCCAAATGAAGAGTACTGGTTCAGCATGAAATATGTATATTGGAGATCATTTATCTTTTTCATATGTGCGTGGTCATGTGTATCGATTGTATAAGATAGACTGGATAACTGAAGGAAGCTTGAAAGCCTGTGATGTGATATATATATATATAATGTTTTCACGGTTATATGATGTAGACATATATATATATATATATAGCTTGAAAGCCTGTGATGTGATATATATATATATAATGTTTTCACGGTTATATGATGTAGATAATACAGTGTTTTTGGGTACAAAACATGTATTATTTTGTATTACAATCCGATATTTCGACAGACTAACAACCACCATTAACCTTGATAATGGCGGTTGCTAGTCCGTCAAAATAGCGGATTGTAATACAAAATAATACACAGTTCGTACCCAAAAACACTGTATTACATGTATATGGAAGTAATGCAATTCCCTGTCAGCTATAAATAAACTAATAGTTAACTATCAATAAATTATAAAAAGAATAAAAAGATATCTATATTTTAGATTTGATAGCACTTAAGCATTAATTTATTGATGTTGTCATATCAGAAAATCAAATCTGCATATTGTTTTGCTTTAAGTAAAGTGTAAAAGATCTGAAAATTGCCAGTTAAACATTCAAAAGATAAATGCAGTACCTCATTTTTAAGGTCCCCTAAATATTAAATATAACATCAGTTTAATAAATATAACTATAAATAATCGTAGATTAACATATATAAAATTGAAACAGAAATGACTGCAACTTCCAGTGAGATTTGGATAAATAATTGGCAATTGGCAATGAATATACACATGAATTAATTTGAGTTCAAAACCTTAAATAGTATAAACGAGTAAAAATGAGTTTTTAAATGCATCAGTATACTACTTCTACTTTTGAATCATGATGCTTAATAATAAAGACAAAAACTAAAAATAAAATCTGCAGCTAAAACTATTATAGCACTATACAATTGGATGCCCATGGATTGATCAATCTCATAGTAGATGACTAGAGTAAGATGAAGAATATTTCACATTTCAGCATATAAGAGCATGTGAAGTTGGTTGTTAGTATTAAAATTACTTGTCAAGTGATAGAATAGACTTATAATTGCATATATCTGAAGTTCTCTAAAATATAAATTTGATCCCAGATAATGTAAAATGTGGACTGGATTGTGTAAATATTATTAAGTAGGCATTTTTTTGTATAATATTCAGTTCAATGGCATACATGTTTGAATATTCTGCATATGATAAATTACAATGGTGTGTTACAAAATAATTAAAATGAATTATTATTTACTTTGCCATGAAACTTTAAATTTAGACTGATTCAAGTGCAGCTTCAGTATTAACTTAATTGATGTATATTTTGTACTTTTCATCATTATCATTTATATGTGTGTATATTCAGTAAGTTAGATAGGAGATGAAGAGTGAGCGAATTTTTATTTCCGTTCATGTTGAACTTTAATACTTAATGACACTTGAGTTGAATTTTGTTAGATATTACATTGGATAGTAATTTTGTTTGTATAGACTCCAATTTAGTGGTAACTATATTTGTATATATACACACATATTTATTATATTTAATGTTTTATTTTGGGGTTTAGACTGTATTATTTTCTATTATTTTCCAACATTTCAATGAAATAACATCCAACATGTCCAAGGTCAAGAATGTATTTAATTAGTACATTTTCTCTATTGCAACAGTAGTGAAAAATATTGGGAAGTAATACAAAATAATAGATGGTTTAACACAAAATATACTTTGTTTACACACATATAGAGTATATACACTAGCACAATTATAACCTGACAATATGATTATACAATTTCATAAGCCCGTTGGATTGGATTTATGATCTTAGAGATTTTTTAATATTAAATTGGCCTTGAATCCCAAATTCTCATTGACAAAAGCAAAAGCCAGAAACTGGTCTGGAATAGAGATTAAATTTCACTATTTTTTATACTCACATATGAGATGAATATAAGAAGGAAAAATACTTTTGTTATATATAATAAAAGGTAATGAGTTTCAAAATAAATGCCGGCTATTAGATATTTTATATGTCCAGTTTGTAAACTAACTTAACCATTTAGAACAAAAACTGAAGACAAATTTTAAATAGCTAAAGTATTATTAATAAAATTATATTATCTGAGAATGTAGATAGACAATATGGATAAAATAAATCTTTGAGTGACTACTAAAAAAAAAGGGGGTCTTAAAAGTAACCTACATTGATGTGAAAGGGCAAACTAATAAAAGGTTGTAAAAGAACGATATTAAAAGGCTAAAACTGAAGCTTCTTCTGTGCAATAAACTGTAATAGATTAAAATATAATGATAAATTATGCTGTTATCTAATATTAATACAATAATTACTATTTTTGACAAAAAATATAATGGAAGTAAAATAAAAAATGAAGATAATACTAACCAGACATGCTCTGGATCACATTAAAATTATGGACCCAAAGTTGGGTTAACTGTAAAGAAAAATATATATATTTAAAACTTTCATTCTGACACTTACTCATAAAACATATAAATAAAAACATTTGCAAAAGACCAATGATCCTCCAGATACATATCATGCTACACCAGCATCCTTCAATTGGCCAGTCTCAAATATGTCTTCATTATTTGTTCTGTATTTGTCAAACTAAATCATAATACTTTTATTTACAAGTGTCATAACTTTTGCATTCATAATTTTAGCACAAACTATTTCAGATAAATGTATTGATAATTATCAGTATCATTTATTAAATTAGAGACTATTCTTAGCACACTGATATATATATATATATATATATATATATATATATATATATATATATATATATATATATATATAATTATACATTTGAAATTTTTATTATTATTATTTTGTTTGAAATAAGTTGCTGAAAACGTTTCTAACATTGACTAATAAAAACATTTATTCAGTATTTTTATTTAATAATAGTAGCTGATCATACTATACCAACCACAACAGTCACCTTATGAATGCTATGAATCTGGGTTCTCCAAGTAAAATTGTGCTCAGCAACTGTTAATAAATAAAGATATAGAATCTCTTAGTTACCATTAGAAACGTTTTGGCTATATATATATATATATATATATATATATATACAATATATATATATATATATATATATATAATATATATTGTGCCCTTTTATATGGGTCACCATTTAAGTTTTGTGCTAATTTAGTAGAAAATTTTAAATTTAAGAAGTATTTTAAATGTGTGATGTTGACTTTGCTTGTGGTAATGTTACCATAAGTTTAATTAGAGTAATCTATGAGTATTTGGTATGTGAATTGTGTTGGTATTGGGAAGATATTTAAAATGATGATGATTATGATGTAATACTGCATTAATAAATTTAATAACAAATGTTTAAAGCTAAAGTATTTAAAAGACAAGTTTAAATTAGACAAAAAATATTTATTTAATTTGAAATATATGTTAAAAGTGAATAAAAATATTTTAAATTATAAGTACTTAAATTGAGATTAATATTTGATTTTAATCATATCAAATAATTATTTTAAAATCTATTATAATATCTTAAATATTTAAAATATTTATTTTAAAAAAGCAATTGTTAAGTTTATTTTTAGCAAGCGTTCTTGTGTTATAAAGAATAGATGTTATACACACACGCGTGGAAGTTGTCTAATAAAGTTGCATAATTATTTTAGAAAATCATGTTATAAAATTTATAAATAATACGTGAGTTATCACGAGATAAAAAATAAAGATATTAATGTAAAATATTAAATTTGATTTTAAAAATATTGTCTTAAAAATATAACGTATTTAAAAAGATTTAGTTTATTTTAAATGATCTTATAAAAGTTAAGATTTAAATCAAGTGAGAAATAATATTTCAAAAGAATGTTTAATAGATTTGAATAAATGATAAATATTGTTTTAAAAGAATTTGATAAAATATTAAATATTAAATAAGTCATTATTTATTTTAATATTGTGTTGGTAAATATGTAAATAAGAAATTTTGATTGTTTAAACCTACCAATCAGATAAGGAGTTTCTGGCAGTATATAAGCTGGATTCAATTGTTGAGGGGGTCTCTCTACAATAAACTTCTAAGTCGTTTGTGCTATTAAAAAAATAGCTGAGTAAATTTATAAACGCTCTTAAAATCAGTTGTAAAATCATAAGAGTGTTATTGAATAATTTATAATATTTTTAAAGTAATGAATATGCAGTAGAAACTTAATATTCCCTATCGTCTTCTCAATATCGAAACTCAATTTACGTACAAATAATCAATGGAAACATCACGTATCGGAGAAATTTATCAGAAACTTTATGCTGGAAAAGTAACAGACGCTAGATTAGAACATAAAACTACAAGATGGAGAAAAGTAGTATTTTGGACTATAAATAGTTTTCAAAAGTTAAATTACTATTGTCTATTACTAATAGATATTGTAAAAAAAATATAAATATTTCTGTAAAAGAAAGTATTTTGACAAATTATAGAAGTAAAATATGTATCTTAAGGAAAGATATAAGATGCAGTAGTAATTTTAAATAAATACTTGTCGTTAAGTCTTTATGCTAAAAGACTAGAGATTGATAATTTGAAAAGGCAAATATATTATAAGTATAAGTATTTTTAAAAATCGTAATATAATAAAATTATTTTATTAAAGTTATCTAAACGCTGGACGTTATAGATGGAAAAATTAATTCTTACCGGAAGAGCGTATTTACAAATGCGCAAGTAATACATGGATATCCAAATCAAGTTAAACTAAGCCAAGCCAAACTAAGTTAATTTAAAATAATTGAAGGATAATTTTATAAATTATAACTTAGTTTTGAAATAATAACTTTTTGAATAATATTCTATGAAGAACTGGATCCAGAGAATTTATAAACTATTTTTTTTAATTTTATTTGTTTTCTTGGGAACTTATTTTTATTTTTTTAAAAAAAAGAACATTATCATTTTTTATTATAAACTTTCAAGAAACACGTGATTCAACGGAACAGGAAATAGTGTTTTATTGACTTTATACGGAGGATATTTGTTAGAACTTTTATGGTAGGACAAAAATCAACGCTGGACTATGTAATATGATTTTATTTTATTTATTTAACATAAAATTTAAATATTATTAAACTCTTTAAAAGTAGGTTAGGTACATTTATTAAATAGTAACTTAAAAATAATATAATAATTAATTACATAAACTTATTTTTATAATTAATATAACACGGAATATTCTAATGAATGTTTATGAGTGAAAATGTGAATGATTTTATTTTATGAAGCTGCAAATTCCGAAGAATACTGGATAGCAGAATGGACAATATTATTATTATGGTAAAAATATTGTATAATGATTTTTAATGAATTTAATATGTTTTTCTTTAGATCAACTGAATATTATGTTGTTGTAGAATGAATGGATAAATATATTATGAAAACACATACATTATATTGACAACAAACTTTATTAAAATATGCATAATTTTTAATTTATAATATAAACATGATACAACATTACGTAAAGCTTAGAAATAATTATATGATTCTTTCGTAAATAATTTTGATATTTTTTATTTATGCTTAGTATTAAAATGATGTTTATTATTTATCTAAGTAATTATTTTATTTTTGCAATTTAGAAAAGGATTTTAAAAGTCTATATTTTTGTGTATTTTGTTTATTAGATAAGTTAAGTTACGTTTTAGGTAGAGGCTATATTTAGATTGAAAAGTTTACTAAGTATAGACAATATAGTATGAGTAATTTGGATAATGAATATTTTATTTGAAGTTGATATTTGTTTTACGGAAAATGTTTTTTTTAAATAAGTTTAGAATATGTTTTATAGATAGAAATTTATTAGAAAGGTTAGTAAAGCACATAGGGTAAAATAATGATTTTACACAGAAAGGAATCATAAAATTTATCTAATGTAATGTTTATGAATTTAAAATTGATAAACGATTTAAATATTAATGTTTGAATAATACAGATATAGAATGCATATTTTATAAAACATATAACAGGAATTACATTAGGTGGAATATAATTATAGCCAATCATTTGTTTTACATTATAAAGAGATATTGATTTTATATACAGATATTAAGCAATGCTAGTAATAAAGTGAATACATTATAATATATTATAAATGATATTTAATTAATGTAGTTATTTAATAGGTAGAACTACATTATGTACACATGCTACATAATTAGTCTTGACATATTGTTATTTGTAGTAATTAAAGTACAACTATTTATTTAAAATCTAAGTTTAAGAAAAACACACTGTAATATTATTAATATAGCATTTGAAGGAATGTAAAATTGCTTATTAAGTACATGAGTTAATAACAGTGTAAGCCTCTTATATTTGTATTTCTTATTTTTTATTTTATTGATTGTCATAAGTTATAAACTGTAAATAGTGTAAATAAATTTTATTTGAAGTTATTGTAAATAAATTTGTTAATTTGTTTTAAAAGTGTGTCGAGTTTCATTATTTTTCACCACAGCATTTGACATCAGATGATTTGAAATAAACATAATATTTGCACAAAATGAATTTGTTATTATTACTTAGAATTGAATACCATATTTGCTTAACATTATTTTATAAGAATTGATTGACATGAACATAAATATTGCAATGGTCATAAGATGATTATAATGCACATTATAAGAATATAGTATTGTTTATTGCCACAGATTATTAATTATAAAATTTTGATCTATTTTAAAATGAAGATACCATATAAAGTAGAAGATCTACATATAATTATTTATTTATTTAGTGATTAATTATATCATAGAAATATATGAGATTAAATTACACTCTAAGATTAGTATTATTATTATTATTAAATAAGTTAGGTGTATTTAAGTTTGATATAAAATCCCACATCATACTTATTTACATGAATTATTATTATTTTAAAACTTAGAAGAACCTGAGATTATTTAATTATATTTTAAGTTAAAAGTTAGGAATTATTTTAGTATTAGTAAAGATAATTATTTCATTTAAAAGCCATAAGAATGCTATAGATGTGGTGGTAAAGTGACAGGGTAGTGATGGTATTCTTATGCCATTGAGACAGTATCTTAGGAGATATTGACTCAGTGTAAATCTGCTTATTACTTTGTAACTTTACTTCGCAGTCTCATAATTTAATTAAATACTTATTTAATTAATATAATCTAGAACTATATTGATTTTGATGATTGATAATAAATTTAATTAGGATATGATAATATAAAAGTGTATTAAAGATAGATATGCAAATTTTAATTAAGCATAATAATGTAACTGAGCTAGTTGTATTTTAAACTATTTTATATATCAAGAAGTAAGGGTACAATATATATATATATATATATTGCTATATAACTATCTATTTACCATTAGAAACGTTTTGGCAATATATATATATATATATTGTAACAGTTTTACCAGTCTGGCTAGGTCTCTGTATGCAATAAACTGCGTGAGTTGATCAAGTTATGAAAAAAATAAAGTTTCACTCTTATTTGTAAAAACATAACTATATTTCCTGATCAACTCTACCTAGAAATTGTTATGATTACAATTGCCATCTGAATCACTTTTTTATTTATTTTAATAAGGGCACCAGGATTCATGCAAGAATCCACTGAAATCTGTTGCATCGCACATCATAATTTAAAAAAGAAAATGATTTTAAAAGAAAACTGGGTCATAGTGTACTGTAACTAATATTATTTTCTAGATATTATTCCCAGGGCATAATTAATAAATATTGGCAAAGTGTAAGTTATACATTCAAATTCTAATAAACTAAAATAAATAACTAAAATTAATAACATACAAATGAAAGTGATCTTAAAGGTAAATATTTTATTATATTATTAAAATATAATTATATACACAACTTTTCACTTCTTGTTTTTTTTTTTTAAATTATAGCTCCAAATATAATAAATATACATTCTTCCGTTTTTCTTTTTAAAACTTGTTTATTCAAACTATAATTTTATTTTTCCTCCATAATAATGTTTCAACTACATTCTGTAGTCATTATCAAGTTTCCTTAAACAAAAAATAAAAAACATAAAAATAATAACACAAATAAATAAAATATTAATACATCACAAATATATATAATATTCAAATAAAACCACAATATTATTACATCTACAAATATAATTATTTACCTCCTTCCCTATATTTAATTATTTCTTTTAAAATACCTTTATAATTTAATATTCTTCAGTACTGTGGTATTAGAGCTCCGACATGAAGAATTATAATCGTTTAATCATTAAATTAATTAGGTTATTAAATCAAAAACATATTTTAAAATCTACATTAAAAAAAACAATTTAACAAAAAAAAATACGAAAAGCATTAATGTGAAAAATAGTTAAAATGCATGTTTAAATCAAATTGAGTGTGTGTTTGCATGTGTATATTCTGCATAATCTATTTTAATACATTGTACAGGCTTAAACCTGCATTTATATATGTAATATATGCAGGATTCAAACTCACATGACCTACAACTCTCAGTGCCATCTTATATTGCTGATACACCTGATCACACATATATTGAAAAGATAAATAATCACCAATATACGTATTTCGTGCTAAACCAACACTCATCAGTTGGTTCAGATTACCATCTCTACACATATATACAATTAGTACTCAGCTTTATATTAAGATAACCAATCTTCATACTTTAATAAGTGCTGGTTTAGCATGAAATATGTATATTGGTGATTATTTATCTTTTCAACATGTGTGTGATTAGGTGAGTCAGCAATATAAGATGGCACTGAGTATAATTTCATTATCTATTCTCTAAATCTTTACTCATTAATATTTCTTTTAATATATTTTTATTCCTATATTATCTTATTTTTTTATCTTTATTTATTAACATTCTATTTAATACTGGTTTATACTGATCAATATATGCTTCCTCTTTTTTATTCTCTCTTTAAAGTTTTTAATATATTCCAATGGCCTTATATCAAAATTTTTATGTTTAAATTCCTTTTTATGAATATATATATATAGCAGATTTTTTATCATATAAATACTGCCTATAATATATCCTTTTTATGAATATATATATATAGCAGATTTTTTATCATGTAAATACTGCCTTAATCTAGTCTTTAATTTATTCTTACTTGTTCCTATATAAGTCATATTTACATTACTTTATAACAATCCATGCATTTAATTATATATACTGAATTATATATTTTAGAATGTGTGAATTCAGTATATATAATTAAATTTATGGATTGTTATAAAAGTATTGTAAATATGACTTATATAGGAACAAGTAAGAATAAATTAAAGACTAGATTAAGGCAGCATTTATATGATAAAAAATCTGCTATATATATTCATAAAAAGGAATTTAAATATGAAAATTTTGATATAAGGCCATTGGAATGTGTTAAAAAAATTTAGAGAATAAAAAAAGAGGAAGCATATATTGATCAGTATAAACCAGTATTAAATAGAATGTTAATAAATAAAGATAAAAAAATAAGATAATATAGGAATAAAAAGGTATTAAAAGGAATGTTAATGGGTAAAGATTTAGAGAATAGAGAATAAAATTATATAAGAAAAATATTAAATTATAAAGATATTTTAAAAGAAATAGTTAAATATAGAAAGGAGGTAAATAATTATATTTGTAGATGTAATAATATTGTGGTTTTATATGAATATTATATATATTTGTGATGTATTAATATTTTATTTATTTGTGTTATTATTTTTATGTTTTTTATTTTTTGTTTAAGGAAACTTGATAATGATTACAGATTGTAGTTGAAACATTGTTATGGAGGAAAAATAAAATTATAGTTTGAATAAACAAGTTTTAAAAAGAAAAAGGAAGAATGTATATTTTATATATTTGTTATTAAAATACTTAATAAATCGTTACCATTATTTAGAAAGGACCATATTTGTTAGTTCAGGATAATCATTTTATATAATTAATATAGTCCATTTCTTTTAGTTCTATCTTTAAACAATCCATGGATGAAAATGTTGTAATTCAGGAATGTTTCTATCGAGTTATATCACGTTTATATTAAAAATTGTTTGCAAACTCAATTTAGTCACTATTGGGGTATGAATAGCTAAGCTTACTGATAAGTTTGTATAGATTTATGGGATACCAAGCTCATAGAAATTTCAATTGGTCTCTCCTGCCAGAATCTTCAATTATTGTTCCATTCTATAGCTGGAGAAAAGCAAGACTGTAATGTCCCTTTCATTGCAAAAAGCGGTATTCACAAGGCTCTGTTTCCATGCTTGCATGACAGCTTGGTACAGCAAGTGGAATACCTGTGCAGAAGTATATTACTGCAACAGGTTATGCTCACAGAAACCCCCATCTGTAAGTCACATAACCAGAAGGTAAAGAAAAGACCTCAATCAAAGTTGTCCTCTTCTTTTTTATACTTCGGTCCAGTTTTGGAACTTCTGCGCATGTTATTCTTATCATGATGCGTAAGTTAATAATCTTATAGATTTATTTTCTTTTTCTGTTACAAAGTTCTTTTTTATAACAACTTTTTCAGCCATTTTTAATTAATATCCTAATGTTTTCTTGATCGTAATCTTTGTGTGGAATTCCTTTTGTTCTTCACAATTTTAACTTTTTTTTTTTAAAACAAAGCAACAATTCCAACAAAAAAACATTGTACATTTTAAAAAAATAAATTACACTAACCAAAAAAAAATGTTAATGTCTTTTTATTTTTTTTAAAGACTTTTTTTTTGTTTAGCTTTTAAATATATTACTGAATGCCAATATATTTGTACCATGTATAAATAAACGATACAATATATATATATTGTAATGGATTGCATTTATGCAATGAAAATTAAAATAGTCCAATCATTGGCTATCAATTGTAAGGGATTTGATTGTGATATTAAGCTCTTATTTAACCCATAGATTTATTTGGGCAGCAATTATAATCAACTGCATCTATGCATAAGAGGATAAATTTCAAGCATGAGTAAAATATGGCCCAATCATTGATTGATAATTGTAATATTACCCATAGCTGTGTATAAAGTATGCATAGATGTCAAAGAGCAATGATAAAAGACTTTAATTGACTTGTTTTCTGGGTTTAACATGACCAGAGAGATTTAATTACTCATCAAAATATAAATTGGAAGCAAAAAGGATTTTATTGAATCCAACTTATATTTGCAGATAGAGGATTATATGTAAAACAATATATTAATTAGTTGAGGCTTATGCAAGTAATTATAAAATTGACTATTAGCAAAACACAAAAATTATCATATAAGTAATTCTTATTCTCAAGCATTGCATATTGACCTTTGTACTGAAAAGAGAAAAAAATAAGTAAATAAATAAATTTCAAATAAATCACAATCATTTTATATAAAACAAATAGTATATCCTTTATTTTAATTATGGTTTAATTTTCTCCTCAAATAGCACTAGTTATATTCAAACAACATACAATATTTGTTTCTTTTTTTTAAGTTTTCATTTTTTTTCACTTCAATATCATTCAAATTCACAATGTTTGCTACCAATAGGCATGAATTGATGTTTGTATCTGAATAAAAACCATCTACTGTTTAACATAAAGAAAGATGCAATAATAGAAAAATAATGGTGATAATTGCTTCTTAAAATAACAGTTCAGAATCATAGATATGTTCTTTAAGGATCAGATCACTTTAACTTGGATACAAAATCATCAACACTCTCTTCATACTATGCTGAATATCTATATTACCCATTTTCTATTAAAACTATACTTCTCTTTTAAACTGTAAGTACCAACTCCTTAGATTTATTTTCTACAATGGGGCTTCTGTTATAGCCCAAGGGACTTAATATCTTCTATTACATCATTGCTAATTCTGAAAATTTAATAAATGTTTATCAGTCGATTACACAACTCTTAATATACTAAATTTCGGTGAATAAAAATAATATATGAACAATTCCTAATCTCACATATGAAGAAATGTGCACATATAATACAAATATAAAATGTTTACTTACTGATCTATCTTTTTAACATATTTTATGATGAAGTTATGAATTATTTTCTGAAGGAGAATATTAAACATTTATATTAAATATTAAACACTAATATAATACATCATGTGTAATTTATAAATGATTCTTATGAGAACAAATGACAATTTAATTTCTAGCATTCATTGTGTACTAAGCATATAGTGTATGTATACAACCATATAAATTAAAGAACAACAGAGAATTTTAATGACAAATTATGTCTAGCATATTATTATTTATATTGATGAATCAAAATTTAAAACCAATTAACTTCTATAATGTACATATATAAGGCATATGGATTAAAAAACAACAGAAAATTTATTTATAATAAATGACATCTAGCATTTTATTATTAATATTGATGAGTTAAAATTTAAAATCAATTTATTAATATATCATATGTATATATTGCATATAAATTAAAATAAAACCAAAATTTTAATACTAAATGATATTAAAAGTTCATTTACATATATAAATGGGTACAATTTAAAAAAAAATGTATACAAAAAAAAATGATTAAATTAATTACCATTTAATCTTCTTTACTTTTTTTTTTTCATTTTAAAAATTGATAATTATTTGATGTGTTTTTATTCATTCTGGCATATATTGAATTAAAATGTAGGACAATTTTAAATGACAAATGCATGAATTCATATGCCATTTGTAGATGATTTTCTCAAAGTGTTCTTTTATCCAGGTTAGGTCATAGTAGATCAATTGAAGATGGCATACTGACTTTCAATATAAGGTAATACTTATATTGACCTGCTCTATAAGAATAGTTATTAATTTTTCCAGGTTGTTTCCTCTACTGAATGCTTGTTAATAATTTGATTTTCTGCCAATGGATGTTAATTATTGGTTAGGATAAGACAGAGGGAACTAAATCCCTAGATCAGAGCTTTCTTTTTTACTTTGCCATTTTTTAATGCAAATCCAAATAAAGTATTGTGATTACCCCCCCCCCCCAATATATTAAACAGCAGCAAAGTTTGTTTCTTTTTTCTAATGGTGTTGGTCAATAATAATCTTTCTCATTACTATACTGTTTTAGCTCAGTCTTTCTCACGCTACTGATGTCATCCTAATGTCATAACAATTGTCGACTTTTAAACATTAAAGTTTAAAAAAAAATACAAACATATATTTTACAGTTTTAAAAATATATATAAATAAATAAATAATAAAATTACATCGCAAATAATTTCAAAACAAATGTACAATGAAAACACATTTAATAATTTTATATGTCAATATTTAAAATATTGATATTAACAAAATATTTTATCTACTAACTAAAATCTTTGTAAGAATTCATATACATATATATATTTTATATCACTACTGCCATTTTCAAATCCCAAAATCATAAATAAGTGCATATACAAAAAAAAAAATTTGAAAGAAGTAAATAACGATAACAACAACAACAACAAAATTATATATATATAAATAAACCCCATATCAAAGCCAAACCAAAGATTTTTTTTTTGCCAACAATGACACTTTGATCGAAAGGGTGGACACACACACTCACCTATATATAGTCATACTTAATGTATATATAAACAAATGGAGTAATTCACTCTTTCTCAGGTCATGAATTAAAAGCACTATAAATGTTAGATGAAAGAACAGCAATGGAATTAACTTTAAAATTTTTTAATATATTAATACATAAAAAAGATGTACTATATTGAAAATTGTAAAATTAATTTCAGAAATTGTTTTATTATATATTATAGCAAAAAAAGGCGAGAACAATCATTTAAAATTAATTAATCTAAATAATGTTTTTATCACAGAAAAAATAAACATACATTCATAAAGTTGCAATTTGTAATTTTTTGCTACATTTTTATATTGATTGTATTCTGTTAATTTCTAATAATATCGGTTTACATTTTTGCAAGATTACATGACGATGTAATCAGATGCATACACTAATGTTCTTAGTGAAAATATTAATTCTCAAGTATATCATGCAATAATTATCTTTTTCGATTAAAGATGGTAAGAACTACCCTCTTAAGTTCAGTATTAATATAAATTTTCAACTTTGTACATTATTTTATTATATAGTAAATCTTAGCTTTCAAAGAATTATTACAAATATTCCACTTTATATATATAAGTATAATAATGTTTCACTGGGGTATAAACTTGTGATTGCCAACTACATAATATGAAATGTCTTCTAATATCAAAGTTATTCTACAAAGCAGGCAAAAAGAACAATTTCATTTCCAATCATATTTCATGCTCTTGTATGGTTGGGCAATAGATTTATACAAATACAACTAAGAGGTGAATATCTAATCCAGGGATGGACAAAACACCAATCACAGTTCACCACTGAACCACCAAGAAATTTTGAAATGACTGTCTTAATTAAAAATATAATGGTATATGTTACTATATTATGTTAAATTAGATAGTTACATATAAAAAAAAATTTGCACACATATAGCTATTACAAATGAGAATTGGTTCATTATCAAATTGACTATGTATAGGCAGGCACTTACCAATGAATGGGATAGATAATGCAATATCTTCATTCTAACACATATCCACAAGCTTAACTGCATTCACTGTACAATCACTTAGTCTTGAAGCTAATGACTGTGTAATTTTTATGATACCAGATTAAATAATTTATCATGAAAAAATTTATTTCATTATATTTTTAAAAAGGTGTGTAATGTCTGAAACAATTACAAAGAAAAGATGTATAATTTAGTACAGAATGGTAAGAGAACTTTTTTTTACAATGATGAATCTACAATGTATGTAAAGAAAATATGTCATTTTCAAAAAAAAGGATACATTGAAAGACAAAAACCATCCATGTAATATATAAGGAATGAAATTGTGATACTTGAAAAAAAATTACAAATAACTCATGCCCTGAAAAAATATGCCCACCCCTGATGAAGATTTTGATGTAGCCTCATTCTAATTTGTACTAAATTGTATTTACAAGGCAGAACAATAAAATGCTTTTTTTTTAATAATGTTACAAATGAATGATAGTATCATAAATATATACCATTCAAATTTTTCTGTAATTTGCTAATTAATTAAACATTTTAGCTTAGTGTTTTCCTGAAGATTTGTGATGATGGTGTTATAGTTGTATTTTTATTGTGGGTTGGAATAAAGCTGACAATAGGAAAAGTAGAAATAATATAGATTTGGAGAAATTACTTTAATAAAATAAAGATTTATTATTGCATAGATAATATACTGTTGAAAGTTATCAATTAAAAATACTGAAAAAATGTAATGCTACAGGTAATGAATAATATCTGTAGAAACACGGGAGTTGAGAGGTCTGACTTCTTTTGAGAGTTTTTATTGTCTAATTTGTAAAATTATCATTGATAAGATTTTACATACAGAGTGAAGAAATATTTTGATTTGTTCAGTTTATAAAATTAGTAACTTTATAATGTGTTTTAAGTAAAAAAAGGATCTTATTAATAAATAGGTTATATAAGATTTTGATTAGTATAATATTATCAAAGCATGATTTTAAAAATAGATCAATTATTAATTAAAAAATTACAGTGAGAGTTTTATATTTAAAAAAACAACAACAAGTGAACACAATCAAAAGTTATCACTACCGTTATAGATTTTTCAAAGGCTTTTTGGCAGCATTAAAAGAAAACAGTCAAAGAAAAAATTTGATATTTCACAAAATTAATCAATTTAATAAATTTGTATAAAAGATGCAGTTTTCAAAATCAAAAAGCAAATATCAGATAGTTTTAACATAAATTCTGGGGTTAAGTAGAGAGATTTTTTATCATGATTTTGTTTAGTATGATTATTAAAAAAAACTTACTTATCAGATTACAGTTTAATATTGGATCAAAATTGAAAAGAAGCATGTAATAATTTATACTGATAGCTTGGGTTTGGAAAAAAATTGAAGATCTCACTCAATATTTAGTGTCACCTTGAGTGAAAATAGCTTACATTTGAATGTAAATAAATCAAAATATTTCATGATTACTCAAGTTACAATCCTATTTACATTTTTAAATTTAATCTAACTCTTATGAAAGACTAAATGAGTTGAAATACTTTGGAACTATGTTTAACACAAAAAAAATGTTATGAAAGCAGTAATTGATAATAGAATTCAATATTCAAATAGAATTTATTCTACTCCGCTTTTTGTTATGAAAACTAAAATAATCACTAAATAAAACTTTGGTTTAATCAAAATAAATATATGCATGTGAGGGAGACTTGGAAAAAATGCTTAAAAGAAGTGTGCATAAATTAAGGATATTTGAAACTACAATATTGCACAGAATTTTTGGCATTCTAAAAAGTTATTTTGGCAGAAGCTGGAAGAACTTTAAAAATGAAGAAATATATAATTTGTAAAAGAAATCTGATATTGTATCCAAAATTAAGACCAAAATTGAAGGCATTTTATGAGATCACTAGGAAAAACAATGATAATTATGGATGAATTTTTTATGAGAAGGTTAATAGGATAGGATATTCATAGTTACAGTTTTGTAATGATATAGAAAAAAAATCTATTAGTCAAAGGAGTATATAATAAAAGCTACATGTGCAAACATAATATATGGTCAAGTATTGTGAAAGCAGAAAAAAACACACACATAGCTTGTTATCACTAATGATTATAATAATAATAATATTTTAATTTAAGCATTATTCATATACTTAAAGTTTAGATATAATTTCAGGCGATTTGAATACAGACTTTCAAGCTCCCTGCAGCTATCTACTATATCTGATATAACTAATACACATTCATCATTTTTACATGTGTGTGATTATGTGTATCAGTTGTATGAAATAGAGTGGATAACTGAAGGAGTTCAAAAGTATGTGTTCAAATTCCTATAAAATAATAACAACAACAAAAATAATAATAATTAATAATAATAATGTGAAAGTTTTTTAGTTAAAAACTTTATATATAATGTAAGATATAGGGTATATGAGCACAGACTTTCACATGACCCACCACTCTCCATGCTATCTCAAAACATTGATACGCTTGAACACATATATGTTGAAAAGACAAATAATTACCAATATTCATATTTCATGCTAAACCAGCAATCATCAGTTGGTCCAGATTACCATCTCTACACATATATGCTATAAGTGCTCAGATATACATGAGGGATCAGATTGACCTTAGGTCAATGTGGGTGTGACAAGAATCTCGGCCTCAGGGTCGCCTTTGAGCATTCCATCATCAGATTTTCAATTGGATGGACAGTTGAAGAGTTGGAGTGTGGAGTAGATTGAAGCCTGTCCATTAAAGTATAAGGTTTGGCTATCTTAATATATATCTGAGCACTTATAGCATATATGTGTAGAGATGGTAATCTGGACCAACTGATGATTGCTGGTTTAGCATGAAATACGAATATTGGTGATTATTTATCTTTTCAACATATAAGTGTTCAAATGTATCAGTGTTATGAGATAGTGTGGAGAGTAGTGGGTCGTGTGAAAGTCTGTGCTCATATACCCTATATATTACATATATAAACACAGGTATATAATGAAGCTGTGTATATATATATGCTGGCTTCACCATTCACTGTGGACTAACTAAGACCCTAAGTCCAACCACAGTGAATGTATGTTTCTTTTTCAAACTAAATTTATCGTTTTCTCAAATAGTTGCATAAATTAAAGAAGGAATTGCGTTAAAGAGAAAAGATTTAATAAAATAAAATATAGAAAGTTAAAATTATATTTGCAACTATTTTTAAAATATATTTGGTAGAATTCGATAAGATAAAAATTTTCTTAATTAAATAGAATCCATTAAGAAAGGGAATTAATTAATAAAACATTTTCTGAATTAGATAAAAAAAATAGATAACAGGAAAAATTTGAAACAACGGGCATGATTCGCTACTAATTAGCAGATTAAAAACATAATGGAAAAAAGGGTATAAATAAAGAACTTTTCTTTTGTTCTTGGTCTTATGCTTGCGGGTAACCACTGCTGAAGGTCAGAGAGAAAATCTTAAGAATTTTGTTGGAAGAAATTTTGCTGAAAGATTGGACAATATAGCAAACTCTTGCTTGCTGTATTTACTTCAAGCTGCACTCTATTCTTTCAGCATATAAGTAAAAAAATCCAGAAATGTGTTGCTCTGCAAAAATTCAGGGGTAACCTCTTTGCCTTCGCTCTCCTGAGCCATTCCTGAGGCCGGAGTTCTAATCATGTAAGCCAGCCAGAGAACTAAAGTGTCTGCCCTGTATCCATAAAAATCTGCCCTCAAAAACATGGAAAAACAAATTTGAATAACCGGGAAGACCTGTGGGAAACATCTAATGGACTTATTTTGACCCACCCATTTAGTTACCAGTAACGTTCCCATAAATGCTTAAAATATCTTTGTAATTTGCAAATTCAATCTATATTTATGTTTTTTTTATATATATGTTTTTTTTTAATCTACGTATTCATATCTTGTAAAATGGTATTTCATTAATTGCTTTCTTTTTTTTTATATCGTAATGGGTGGGGTTTATTATATATATAATGGCGGCAATAGCTTTTATAAATTTAATTGAAAATTACTTCGTTTAACTTTCCACCATTACACTCCAGTAATTAAGTTATTTATTTTATATAGACGTTTTGGAAAGAAAGGGAAGCAAATCATAGAAAGTACAAGACCCTATTTTTAAAATCAAGATTTAATTGCTAAATATTTTATTAGAAAACTTTCAATATTTTAATTTGATTTTTATATATATATATATATTGTAACGATATATAAATATGTCGTTACATTTATTTAAAATAAAAACTTAAAAGTTCGCAAATAAAAGTAAAAAACTAAATGCTAAAATTAAAATATTGTTAAATGTATATACATTCGCACAGAAGCCAAACTTTAAAAATATTTTTTTAAAAAAAAACAAATAAGTATTTGAACGTACTTTTTTTATAAAAAAGTACAAGATTTAAAAATAAAAACAGGTATTAATTAATGTAATCTGTAAATGGAAATGATTGTTTATAAATTGTTTGAAAAGCAAGCTAGCTTCGGGCTCTTGTATAATTAAAATGATCTGATGAAAGATAGATAAGAAAATAAAAATATTTTAGCTTGACCAATGGAAGCACCAAGCCTCAGCCCGGACCCGAACGAAAATTTGGATTAGTGACGTCTTTGTTCATTCAATCTGGAAATTTACTATAAAAAGGGAAATACAGTTTTTTCGGACAGTTCCAGCATTGTGCGTTTGAGAGGTGGTAGGACGCACATACCACACTCTCTATTTAAAGAGGAAAAATGAAAAGACTGTGATACCTTGAACCAGCTATTGCCATCTCCAGAACATTATCTTCCAATGGAGGCATCACGGGAATTAAAAGCAGAAACCTGGACTCTTCTACCGTGAGCTATGAACTTTACAAATTAACAACAACCAAAAAAAAGTAATTAAGAACTTTCGTCATTGATTTTTTTTTAAAGATTCAGCTAATTTAAATTTTAAAATGAACTCTTATTTGATTTTCAAATTAATAATTGATTGTTTAAATTTATATAGTTAAGTTTTGCTAAAATCATTTTCATTTTTATTATTTTTATTTGTAGTAATATTTATTGTAGAAATTATTAATTGCATTACATTTAAGTTGGGTATAGATGTTGCATAGATTCGTTAGCGGTTGATTATGTTGTGGTTTTCACAGTCGATTGGAATATATAGGTCAACGATGTTAATGCGGGCATCTTACGATGAATGCCATGGGGCCTTGTGTATTCCCTGTTGCAATTGACGTTATCGATTGACTTTGTATTTTGATCGGTTGTGTTTAATTTGGAATGTTTTGACCATGGAATCTGTGCAGCCAATCTATACCCAACATTTTTAAACAAATCTGTGCGAACGTATTTAAATGTTAAATTTAAGTCGGGCATGAATGGCTATATAGATTTGTAAAGTTATATTAGGGGAGGGTAATCTTAGGTTATTTGTGTCGTTGTTGAATTGGGTCAATGGATTGGATATATTTGTGTAATTAGTAGATGTAGTATAAGTTTTGCTACGTGCAGAATCGCTGAATAAACCGCACCAACCCTTTGCCTATGGATGGGATTGTAAGTCGGCAAAAAGAATCGCGGTCCCTTCCTATGGAGTTTTTATTTTATTGTTCTTCTTGCTATACAGACATCATATTCCTGTATTGGACAAGAGTCAATGTTTTCTCTAACTATACTGTTCAGATGTCCATGCCTGACAGTATAGTATATTTGTGCTGTTGTATTTTCATGCTACATTGAATACATAAATATATCAGATGGATTGATGCCAGTTTGACTGCGAATTTTAGCCTAAGGTTAAATAGGGATAGAATGTTTATTTTCAAATGCAAATCTATGTAGTCTATTCATACTTGACCATCTAAATAAAATATTAAACTCAGTGAAATTTATGTAAATGTACAATTAAAGAGTAATCTAAATATCTAAAAATGTTAAACCTATTCCTCGAATTTAGAATGATTTTATATGTGCGTAAATAAATAGTTTTATGTGTTAATTTCTGGCAGTGGCTTTTATTCTTTTATATTTAAGATATAAAATTTATAGATTTTTATCTCTGCGTCTCCGCTGAGCTAGTGACTTGGGCTAACGATCGGAATATTTAAATAAAGTGGAATCTTAACAGCGCGTATCTGCCTACTTTATAAATTTTTCTAGGCTCAAATGCCTAGATGGCGCCCTGGTAGTTGCAGATATTGTTTTTGCGGTTAGATTCGATCTTCACTTTCATTTCAATCGTTATAATATATATATATATAAGAAAGATCCTTATCAAATGCCTGTATATTTTAGTCAATGAAGGGTTACAAATTTAAAGTTATATTTTAAAGAAACGTTCGCATTTATATTTTAGTAATAAGAGAGAGTACATTTTGATGATACGTATTAAAAATTATTAAGTAGCATTGACTCTGGGATATGTTGGTTAAACTTCAACTAAATCAATAAAATATCTGCCTCTTGTTTTAGTGATCTGAATTTTATAAAAGGGAAGTTGCTATTTTTCTGCAGATTTTCAGTGATAGTTGAGCTTTTTTAATATATATATATATTGCAGAGGGTTTCTTTTTAAATTTAAAGGTCGTTGACCGTATTCATATGGCATCATGCCTCGGGTGATATACTGGGCCACTCAGCATATATGACAGTGCTTTTTTTTGCCAAGTTCACTTAGGTTAACATACCTACATTTGGACCTTCTGAAAAACAAATAAATTGTTCTGGATCTCATGTCGATCTCAGTCCTTTCAATGTACATAACTGGACATAAGCAACAAAAACTCTGATCCTGAATCCGGGTCACGCGTTTAGCAAACAGGTTCCATTTTTCTCTCTAACCTAGTTTAGAGATGGAGAGCTATCCGGTCTTGTGTTAACCTCTTGGTAACTGTTATGTCTCGAGCTCACAGCCCACTATATGCTCTCGCATTTGTGCACGATCTTGTATATTTATATTTATTAGGAAATCTTTCTCAAAATCTCATAGAAATGTTTCAATTATGGCTGGAAATTCCTGCTGGGGTCACTTTATCATTCTTCTTAAATCATAAGTAGGGTTGTGATTTAAACCTGTCCAAAGTGTTTAGTTGAGTTTGACCACCTATTTATTTCTATGTTCTCCAACCACAGAGTTAATGAATCATGTCTCTCTCTCTTGATTTCTTTTATGTAACACTTCCATTGGCTGGAATATTTTAAAGAAGAAATTATAACGTAAAATTTTGTCTGTTCTTATCATTACGATCAATGGATCTTACATATCTTTCATATATGTCTATCCGGTTGCAGTGAAAATAGCCTGCGACACTATTAATAAAGCATTGTGTGAATTATTTTATTGTCAATAATAAAAATTTATGTTATCTTTTATTCACTATAAATAAAACCACTTAGTATTGTTTTTCTTTTGTGACATACATATGTACCTCTGATCATTATATATGTAAAAATTCCTTTTCATGGTCTCTTCTCTCCCTGACCACCAGGCATATATTAAGATTAAATTCTAGTGAGGTTCGAGGAGTAAGTCGCTTAGTAGCAATCTAGAGGAGTAGATGAGGTTCAAACCCCTTCTATCTGCATCTCTAGGTTTGGTTAAAGCAGCTCTACTTTTCTTACCATTACAGGTTTTTTTTTGTATAATCTGGCATCCCAAGTGTGGCCTTATTGTTTGGAGATAGACCCTGAGATATGATAATAGGAATTTCATGATCAGAAGAAATTTTTTTTGCGTGTTTTTTTTTTTTTTTGAAAATAAATATAGTGAATGACAGAAGTTTATATATTTTTCTTTTGCACTTTCTGTGTTTGCTATCAGTTGTACAGTTTACAAGATGTGAAATCAATCAGTTCGGTGGAAAATTAAAACCAAATCAGATATTAATGTATTTTTTCTTTCTTTTGCTAGGAAGGGAGACAGAATGATCAAACAAAGAGCAGAGAAAAGATGGGCTCAAGTAAATTTTTTTACTCCCCCCCCCCCAGTGGTAGTAATCATATTTTATTGAAGTGTATATCAAATACACATAGTTATAGTCACATATATAACACACAGAACAGGGTAGTAAATAAGTAAATAAACACAGATAGGGCAGGAACTATAGATAGAATAAGAGATAGATAGAAAGCTGGCAGGTTAAAAAGGACGACAGTTGCGGGAATGGTTGGGAGAGTGAAGCAAATTTTTGAAAAGTAAAAGTAGAAAAATAAGACAAATTTTAAGAATAGTATTAGTACAAAGACTAAAAACAACAGCAAACCAATTTTTTTTTTTCTTATATATTTTTTTTAGCTATTCGTATTTCTCTAGAAAATATGTATAGTCCAGAAGGAGACATAGATTCACCAGAACCACAATGGGTATGGAAATTGATGAAAACTATGTTACAAAAAGTAGAAGAATGTAAAGAAGAATGTAGACAATATACAGTAGAAATCAACAGGATGAAAGAAGAGAGAAACAATGAAGCAAAAACGACACAAGAGAATCGGTCAAGAAATGAGAATCTCCAACGTGAAAATAAAGAAAGCATAAAGGTCATGGAAAGAACAGACAACCCAATTGTGGCAAGATTTATCCACATCAAAACTTTTCAGGGTGACATAGGAGAAAACCCCATGGCACACTTTCAAAGTTTACAAGAGCTGTTTATGTTCCAGGAACTCAGAGAAGCTGAAAAGTTATCAGTTGCAGTTAATCATATACATGTATCTGCCCGGAATTGGTGGGACTGTATAAGTAACAAACCAGTAACATTTGCAGATTACCACATTGCCTTACTTAAAAGTTTTTGGAATGAAGAGAGGCAAGATGGAATAATGCACCGTATATCTCAAGAAAAGTATTGCACTTCAAAAGGAGAAACTCACACCCAGTTTTTTGCGGCAAGTGTCTTTGTTAAAATCATTGACTGCTTTCCACTTATCAGAGGGGCAGATTATTCGGACAATAAGGTACAATATGCCTCTCCACATACAAAAATTGATGCTGGGCTGCCGCAACTGTGGAATTGATGAGATGGTAGACTTACTAACTGCTATAGATTCTGGCAACCTATATAAAGAGCATGCAGACAAAGGAAAAAGAATTGACACATCCAAAATACAGATGGCAGCTGCCAGGAACTGCTATGATGATGATCAAAACACACAGAAATTCCAGAAAAATATGGGTCCTATAATTTATACACCCCAGATAGAACTCCAGGATGAAACAGAAGAAATTATTGAGGGAAATGAAAGAGTGGCATCAGCGTTCATGTGTGAACTGGAAGATGATCACAGACCACCACTCTCGGAGTGCCCCACAATTAAAGCACTGTTAGAAGATGTCCCAATTACAGCTTTAATAGACAGTGGCAGTCAAGTGTCACTGGTATCAAAAGAATGGTGGGATGCAACAGTAGGAACTCATGTACTACTGATCTCACCGAGAAAATCTTATGCTATATTGGCCAACAGAGAAAAAGCCAACATAGGAACACATCATTTGGGACTGGATATCAAGATAGGAGCAACAAATGTAAAGCATATATTTCAGATAATGCCGGGCTTGATTTATGATGTACTGTTAGGGTCAGACTTCTTAGAAAGACATGACTCAGGAATAAACTATAGGGAAAATAAGTTTACATTTTACAACAACAAGTTAGATTTTCACAAATGGAAAACCCAAGAGACAAACAATATAAGCTGCATACAGGAACCAACTAATCTTGAACAAACAGAAAATGAAACAAAAGGCCAGATGGAATTAGAGATAGAAGGACAGAGCACACCCCACCTTGCCTTCAAGCGTTTTACTCATCAATTTAATGATCACGAGATATTTCCAAAATGCACCATGGCAGGTCAGGGAAAACAAACTACTTTATCAAGTGGCAGCACAGTTCTAGGTTTGAAACCACATTTACCCATACCAAAATCACTGACCAAGGGATCTGACAATGAGCCAGTTTCATCATCAGAACACATAAGAGGAAAACAGCTAAAGAACAGAGCACCATTAATAAGGAATTTCACCTTGACTTCTAGCAAAAGAATTGATAGAAGACATGGTAATAAAGTGGACACAGCTCAGAGAGCTAATAACAAGGCCCAAAGAGGAAGGTCCATTGAAAAAAAATAGTTTAAATAGAGTGCTCCATTCAAAAGTAAATTTTTTTACAAGATCCCCAAGGTACGACCAGGACACATCATATGGACAATGAAATCATATTATAGGCTTTCAGGTTTTTTTTGTGTGTGTGTTTTGTAAATATTGGCTTTGTTATAATATATTAATTAATATTATTATATACTTCTCTTTTAATATATATATAATTTATAAATCAGTATTATGATAAACTTTCATTTTTTTTTATTAATATAATCTATTTATCAGTATTATTATAAACTTTCAGTTTGTTTTTATAAACTGCCCATATCAGTATTATTTCATGTAAATACACTAATATTCTGTATAATAGGAGTGCTCTTTCCGGATCACTCTGCTTCTCTCTGCAAAACCGTAGCTTTAGTCATTTTTTAATTTGTTTTTTTTAAAGGGTTCTAGGAATATGAAGCTGTGCATATATATATATATAAATATATATATGCTGGCTTCACCATTCACTGTGGACTAACTAAGACCCTAAGTCCAACCACAGTGAATGTATGTTTCTTTTTCAAACTAAATTTATCGTTTTCTCAAATAGTTGCCTAAATTAAAGAAGGAATTGTGTTAAAGAGAAAAGATTTAATAAAATAAAATATAGAAAGTTAAAATTATATTTGCAACTATTTTTAAAATATATTTGGTAGAATTCGATAAGATAAAAATTTTCTTAATTAAATAGAATCCATTAAGAAAGGGAATTAATTAATAAAACATTTTCTGAATTAGATAAAAAAAATAGATAACAGACAAATTTGAAACAATGGGCATGATTCGCTACTAATTAGCAGATTAAAAACATAATGGAAAAAAGGGTATAAATAAAGAACTTTTCTTTTGTTCTTGGTCTTATGCTTGCGGGTAACCGGTGCTGAAGGTCAGAGAGAAAATCTTAAGAATTTTGTTGGAAGAAATTTTGCTGAAAGATTGGACAATATAGCGAACTCTTGCTTGCTGTACTTACTTCAAGCTGCACTCTATTCTTTCATCATATAAATAAAAAAATCCAGAAATGTATTTCTCTGCAAAAATGCAGGGGTAACCTCTTTGCCTTCGCTCTCCTGAGCCATTCCTGAGGCCGGAGTTCTAATCATGTAAGCCAGCCAGAGAACTAAAGTGTCTGCCCTGTATCCGTAAAAATCTGCCCTCAAAAACATGGAAAACAAATTTGAAGAACCGGAAAGACCTGAGGGAAACATCTAATGGACTTATTTTGTCCCACCCATTTAGTTACCGGTAACGTTCCCATAAATTCTTAAAATATCTTTGTAATTTGCAAATTCAATCTATATTTATGTTTTTATATATATATATTTTTAATCTACGTATTCATATCTTGTAAAATGGTATTTCATTAATTGCTTTCTTTTTTTTTTTTATATCGTAATGGGTGGGGTTTATTATATATATATAATGGCGGCGATAGCTTTTATAAATTTAATTGAAAATTACTTCGTTTAACTTTCCACCATTATACTCCAGTAATTAAGTTATTTATTTTATATAGACATTTTGGAAAGAAAGGGAAGCAAATCATAGAAAGTACAAAACCCTATTTTTAAAATCAAGATTTAATTGCTAAATATTTTATTAGAAAACTTTCAATATTTTAATTTGATTTTATATATATATAAAAGAAAGATCCTTATCAAATGCCTGTATATTTTAGTCAATGAAGGGTTACAAATTTAAAGTTATATTTTAAAGAGCGTGAAATAAAATGTTCGCATTTATATTTTAGTAATAAGAGAGAGTACATTTTGACAATATGTATTAAAAATTATTAAATAGCATTGACTCTGGGGTGTGTTGGTTAAACTTCAACTAAATCAATAAAATATCTGCCCTCTTGTTTTAGTGATCTGAATTTTATAAAAGGGAAGTTACTATTTTTCTGCGGATTTTCAGTGATAGTTGAGCTTTCTTAATATATATATTTTGCAGAGGGTTTCTTTTTAAATTTAAAGGTCGTTGACCATATTTATATGGCATCGTGCCTCGGGTGATCTACTGGGCTGCTCAGCATATATGACAGTGCTTCTTTTGCCAAGTTTGCTTAGGTTAACATACCTACATTTGGACCTTCTGAAAAACAAATAAATTGTTCTGGATCTCATGTTGATCTCAGTCCTTTCAATGTACATAACTGGACATAAGCAACAAAATCTCTGATCCTGAATCCGGGTCACGCATTTAGCGAACGGGTTCCATTTTTCTCTCTAACCTAGTTTAGAGATGGAGAGCTATCCGGTCTTGTGTCAACCTCTTGGTAACTGTTATGTCTCGAGCTCACAGCCCACTATATGCTCTCGCCTTTGTGCATGGTCTTCTATATTTATATTTATTAGGAAATTTTTCTCAAAATCTCATAGAAATGTTTCAATTATGGCTGGAAATTCCTGCTGGGGTCACTTTATCATTCTTCTTAAATCATAAGTAGGGTTGTGATTTAAACCTGTCCAAAGTGTTTAGTTGAGTTTGACCACCTATTTATTTCTATATTCTCCAACCACAGAATTAATGAATCATGTCTCTCTCTCTTGATTTCTTTTACATAACACTTCCATTGGCTGGAATATTTTAAAGAAGAAATTATAACGTAAAATTTTGTCTGTTCTTATCATTACAATCAATGGATCTTTCATATATGTCTATCCGGTTGCAGTGAAAATAGCCTGCGACACTATTAATAAAGCATTGTGTGAATTATTTTAATGTCAATAATAAAAATTTCTGTTATCTTTCATTCACTATAAATAAAACCACTTAGTATTGTTTTTCTTTTGTGACATACGTATGTACATCTGATCATTATATATGTAAAAATTCCTTTTCATGGTCTCTTCTCTCCCTGACCACCAGGCATACATTAAGATTAAATTCTAGTGAGGTTCGAGGAGTAAGTCGCTTAGTAGCAATCT